>JBBPBR010001520.1:47946-291164 GCA_037974775.1 Cicer pinnatifidum | reverse complement strand
ATCAATTAGGTCATTTTCGTCCTCCCTAGGCTTATTCTTCTCCAATTAGGGTTTTTAACCAATCTTGTGCATCCAATAAATTCATTTGTGTCATTGCATTAACATTTAGATCATTTTGTCGTCCCTAGGCATATTCTTGTCCAATTAGGGTTTTTAACCAAAGTTGTGCATCAAATAAGTTCATTTGTGTCATTGGATGATCAATTAGGTCATTTACGTCCTCCCTAGGCATATGCTGGCATATTCTTGTCCAATTAGGATTTTTAACCAATCTTGTGCATCCAATATGTGTGTTTGTGTCATTGGATGATCAATTACGTCATTTTCGTCCTCCCTAGGCCTATTCTTGTCCAATTAGTGTTTTTAAACAATCTTGTGCATCCAATAAGTTGAGTTGTATTATTGGATTAACATTTAGGTCATTTTCGTCCTCCCTAGGCATATTCTTGTCCAATTAGGGTTTTTAACCAATCTTGTGCATCCAATAAGTTCATTTGTGTTATTGGATTAACATTTAGGTCATTTTTGTCCTCCCTTGGCATATTCTTGTCCAATTAGGGTTTTTAACCAATCTTGTGCATCCAATAGGTGTGGTTGTGTCATTGGATGATCAATTAGGTCATTTTTGTCCTCCCTAGGCTTATTCTTGTCCAATTAGGGTTTTTAACCAATCTTGTGCATCCAATAACTTTGTTGGTATCATTGAATTAATATTTAGGTCATTTTCGTCCTCCCTAGGCATATTCTTGTCCAATTAGTGTTTTTAACCAATCTTGTGCATCCAATAGGTGTGTTTATGTCATTGGATGATCAATTAGGTCATTTTCGTCCTCCCTAGGCATATTCATTTCCAATTAGGGTTTTCAACCAATCTTGTGCATCCAATAGGTGTGCTTGTGTCATTGGATGATCAATTAGGTCATTTTCGTCCTCCCTAGGCATATTCTTGTCCAATTAGGGTTTTTAACCAATCTTGTGCATCCAATAAAATTGTTTGTGTCATTGAATTAATATTTAGGTCATTTTCGTCCTCCCTAAGCATATTCTTGTCCAATTAGGGTTTTTAACCAATCTTGTGCATCCAATAGGTGTGTTTGTGGCAATGGATGATCAATTAGGTCATTTTCGTCCTCCCTAGGCTTATTCTTGTCCAATTAGGGTTTTTAACCAATCTTGTGCATCCAATAAGTTCATTTGTGTCATTGGATTAACATTTAGGTCATTTTCGTCCTCCCTAGGCATATTCTTGTCCAATTAAGGTTTTTAACCAATCTTGTGCATCCAATAGGTTTGTTTGTGTCATTGGATGATCAATTAGGTTATTTTCATCCTCCCTAGGCTTATTCTTGTCCAATTAGGGTTTTTAACCAATCTTGTGCATCCAATAGGTGTGTTTGTGTCATTGGATGATCAATTAGGTCATTTTCGTCCTCCCTAGGCTTATTCTTGTTCAATTAGGGTTTTTAACCAATCTTGTGCTTCCAATAAGTTGAGTTGTTTCATTGGATTAACATTTAGGTCATTTTCGTCCTCCCTAGGCTTATTCTTGTCCAATTAGGGTTTTTAAGCAATCTTGTGCATCCATTAAGGTCATTTGTGTCATTGGATTTACATTTAGGTCATTTTCGTCCTCCCTAGGCATTTTCTTGTCCAATTAGGGTTTTTAACCAATCTTGTGCATCCAATAGGTGTGTTTGTGTCATTGGATGATCAATTAGGTCATTTTCGTCCTCCCTAGGCTTATTCTTGTCCAATTAGGGTTTTTAACCAATCTTGTGCATCCAATAGGTGTGTTTGTGTCATTGGATGATCAATTAGGTCATTTTCGTCCTCCCTAGGCTTATTCTTGTTCAATTAGGGTTTTTAACCAATCTTGTGCTTCCAATAAGTTGAGTTGTTTCATTGGATTAACATTTAGGTCATTTTCGTCCTCCCTAGGCTTATTCTTGTCCAATTAGGGTTTTTAAGCAATCTTGTGCATCCAATAAGGTCATTTGTGTCATTGGATTTACATTTAGGTCATTTTCGTCCTCCCTAGGCATTTTCTTGTCCAATTAGGGTTTTTAACCAATCTTGTGCATCCAATAGGTGTGTTTGTGTCATTGGATGATCAATTAGGTCATTTTCGTCATCCCAAGGCTTATTCTTGTCCAATTAGGGTTTTTAACCAATCTTGTGCATCCAATAACTTTGTTTGTGTCATTGAATTAATATTTAGGTCATTTTCGTCCTCCTTAGGCATATTCTTGTCGAATTATGGTTTTTAACCAATCTTGTGCATCCAATAGGTGTGTTTGTGTCATTGGATGATCAATTAGGTCATTTTCGTCCTCCCTAGGCTTATTCTTGTCCAATTAGGGTTTTTAACCAATCTTGTGCATCCAATAAGTTGAGTTGTGTCATTGGATTACATTTAGGTCATTTTCATTCTCCCTAGGCTTATTCTTGTCCAATTAGGGTTTTTAACCAATCTTGTGCATCCAATAGGTGTGTTTGTGTCATTGGATGATCAATTAGGTCATTTTCGTCCTCCCTAGGCTTATTCTTGTCCAATTAGGGTTTTTAACCAATCTTGTGCATCCAATACGTTGAGTTGTGTCATTGGATTAACATTTAGGTCATTTTCGTCCTCCCTAGGCATATTCTTGTCCAATTAGGGTTTTTAACCAATCTTGTGCATCCAATAGGTGTGTTTGTGTCATTGGATGATCAATTAGGTCATTTTCGTCCTCCCTAGGCTTATTCTTGTCCAATTAGGGTTTTTAACCAATCTTGTGCATCCAATAGGTGTGTTTGTGTCATTGGATGATCAATTAGGTCATTTTCGTCCTCCCTAGGCTTATTCTTGTCCAATTAGGGTTTTTAACCATTCTTGTGCATCCAATAGGTGTGTTTGTGTCATTGGATGATCAATTAGGTCATTGTTGTCCTCCCTAGGCTTATTCTTGTCCAATTAGGGTTTTTAACCAATCTTGTGCATCCAATAGGTGTGTTTGTGTCATTGGATGATCAATTAGGTCATTTTCGTCCTCCCTAGGCTTATTCTTGTCCAATTAGGGTTTTTAACCAATCTTGTGCATCCAATAGGTGCGTTTGTGTCATTGGATGATCTATTAGGTCATTTTGGTCCTCCCTAGGCTTATTCTTGTCCAATCAGGGTTTTTAACCAATCTTGTGCATCCAATAGGTGTGTTTGTGTCATTGGATGATCAATTAGGTCATTTTCGTCCTCCCTAGGCTTATTCTTGTCCAATTAGGGTTTTTAACCAGTCTTGTGCATCCAATAACTTTGTTTGTGTCATTGAATTAATATTTAGGTCATTTTCGTCCTCCCTAGACATATTCTTGTCCAATTAGGGTTTTAAACCAATCTTGTGCATCCAATAGGTGTGTTTGTGTCATTGGATGATCAATTAGGTCATTTTCGTCCTCCCTAGGCTTATTCTTGTCCAATTAGGGTTTTTAACCAATCTTGTGCATCCAATAGGTGTGTTTGTGTCATTGGATGATCAATTAGGTCATTTTCGTCCTCCCTAGGCTTATTCTTGTCCAATTAGGGTTTTTAACCAATCTTGTGCATCCAATAAGTTCATTTGTGTCATTGGATTAACATTTAGGTTATTTTCGTCCTCCCTAGGCATATTCTTGTCCAACTAGGGTTTTAAACCAATCTTGTGCATCCAATAGGTGTGTTTGTGTCATTGGATGATCAATTAGGTCATTTTCGTCCTCCCTAGGCTTATTCTTGTCCAATTAGGGTTTTTTAACCAATCTTGTGCATCCAATAGGTGTGTTTGTGTCATTGGATGATCAATTAGGTCATTTTCGCCTCCCTAGAGTTATTCTTGTCCAATTAGGGTTTTTAACCAATCTTGTGCATCCAATAGGTGTGTTTGTGTCATTGGATGATCAATTAGGTCATTTTCGTCCTCCCTAGGCTTATTCTTGTCCAATTAGGGTTTTTAACCAATCTTGTGCATCCAATAAGTTCATTTGTGTCATTGGATGATCAATTAGGTCATTTTCGTCCTCCCTAGGCATATTCTTGTCCAACTAGGGTTTTAAATCAATCTTGGGCATCCAATAGGTGTGTTTGTGTCATTGGATGATCAATTAGGTCATTTTCGTCCTCCCTAGGCTTATTCTTGTCCAATTAGGGTTTTTAACCAATCTTGTGCATCCAATAGGTGTGTTTGTGTCATTGGATGATATATTAGGTCATTTTCTTCCTCCCTAGGCTTATTCTTGTCCAATTACGGTTTTTAACCAATATTGTGCATCCAATAGGTGTGTTTGTGTCATTGGATGATCAATTAGGTCATTTTCGTCATCCCTAGGCTTATTCTTGTCCAATTAGGGTTTTTAACCAATCTTGTGCATCCAATAACTTTGTTTGTGTCATTGAATTAATATTTAGGGTTTTTAACCAATCTTGTGCATCCAATAACTTTGTTTGTGTCATTGAATTAATATTTAGGTCATTTTCGTTTTCCCTAGGCATATTCTTGTCCAAATAGGGGTTTTAACCAATCTTGTGCATCCAATAGGTGTGTTTGTGTCATTGGATGATCAATTAGGTCATTTTCGTCCTTCTTGGCTTATTCTTGTCCAATTAGGGTTTTTAACCAATCTTGTGCATCCAATAGGTGTGTTTGTGTCATTGGATGATCAATTAGGTCATTTTCGTCCTCCCTAGGCTTATTCTTGTCCAATTAGGGTTTTTAACCAATCTTGTGCATCCAATAAGTTCATTTGTGTCATTGAATTTACATTTAGGTCATTTTCGTCCTCCCTAGGCATATTCTTGTCCAATTAGGGTTTTTAACCAATCTTGTGCGTCCAATAGGTGTGTTTGTGGCAATCGATGATCAATTAGGTCATTTTCGTCCTCCCTAGGCTTATTCTTCTCCAATTAGGGTTTTTAACCAATCTTGTGCATCCAATAGGTGTGTTTGTGTCATTGGATGATCAATTAGGTCATTTTCGTCCTCCCTAGGCTTATTCTTGTCCAATTAGGGTTTTTAACCAATCTTGTGCATCCAATAGGTGTGTTTGTGTCATTGGATGATCAATTAGGTCATTTTCGTCCTCCCTAGGCTTATTCTTGTCCAATTAGGGTTTTTAACCAATCTTGTGCATCCAATAAGTTTGTTTGTTTCATTGAATTAGTATTTAGGTCATTTTCGTCCTCCCTAGGCATATTCTTGTCCAATTAGGGTTTTTAACCAATCTTGTGCATCCAATAGGTGTGTTTGTGCCATTGGATGATCAATTAGGTCATTTTAGTCCTCCCTAGGCATATTCTTGTCCAATTAGGGTTTTTAACGAATCTTGTGCATCCAATAGGTGTGTTTGTGTCATTGGATGATCAATTAGGTCATTTTCGTCATCCCTAGGCTTATTCTTGTCCAATTAGGGTTTTTAACCAATCTTGTGCATCCAATAAGTTAAGTTGTGTCATTGGATTAACATTTAGGTCATTTTCGTCCTCCCTAGGCTTATTCTTGTCTAATTAGGGTTTTTAACCAATCTTGTGCATCCAATAGGTGTGTTTGTGTCATTGGATGATCAATTAGGTCATTTTCGTCCTCCCTAGGCTTATTCTTGTCCAATTAGGGTTTTTAACCAATCTTGTGCATCCAATAAGTTGAGTTGTGTCATTGGATTAACATTTAGGTCATTTTCGTCCTCCCTAGGCTTATTCTTGTCTAATTAGGGTTTTTAACCAATCTTGTGCATCCAATAGGTGTGTTTGTGTTATTGGATGATCAATTAGGTCATTTTCGTCCTCCCTAGGCTTATTCTTGTCCAATTAGGGTTTTTAACCAATCTTGTGCATCCAATAAGTTCATTTGTGTCAATTGATTAACATTTAGGTCATTTTCGTCCTCCCTAGGCATATTCTTGTCCAATTAGGGTTTTTAACCAATCTTGTTCATCCAATAGGTGTGGTTGTGTCATTGGATGATCAATTAGGTCATTTTCGTCCTCCCTAGGCTTATTCTTGTCCAATTAGGGTTTTTAACCAATCTTGTGCATCCAATAAGTTGAGTTGTGTCATTGGATTAACATTTAGGTCATTTTCGTCCTCCCTAGGCTTATTCTTGTCTAATTAGGGTTTTTAACCAATCTTGTGCATCCAATAGGTGTGTTTGTGTCATTGGATGATCAATTAGGTCATTTTCGTCCTCCCTAGGCTTATTCTTGTCAAATTAGGGTTTTTAACCAATCTTGTGCATCCAATAACGTTGTTTGTGTCATTGAATTAATATTTAGGTCATTTTCGTCCTCCCTAGGCATATTCTTGTCCAATTAGGGTTTTTAACCAATCTTGTGCATCCAATAGGTGTGTTTGTGTCATTGGATGATCAATTAGGTCATTTTCGTCCTCCCTAGGCTTATTCTTGTCCAATTAGGGTTTTTAACCAATCTTGTGCATCCAATAGGTGTGTTTGTGTCATTGGATGATCAATTAGGTCATTTTCGTCCTCCCTAGGCTTATTCTTGTCCAATTAGGGTTTTTAACCAATCTTTTGCATCCAATAGGTGTGTTTGTGTCATTGGATGACCAATTAGGTCATTTTCGTCCTCCCAAGGCATATTCTTGTCCAATTAGGGTTTTTAACCAATCTTGTGCATCCCATAGGTGTGTTTGTGGCAATGGATGATCAATTAGGTCATTTTCGTCCTCCCTAGGCTTATTCTTGTCCAATTAGGGTTTTTAACCAATCTTGTGCATCCAATAGGTGTGTTTGTGTCATTGGATGATCAATTAGGTCATTTTCGTCCTCCCTAGGCTTATTCTTGTCCAATTAGGGTTTTTAACCAATCTTGTGCATCCAATAGGTGTGTTTGTGTCATTGGATGATCAATTAGGTCATTTTCGTCCTCCCTAGGCTTATTCTTGTCCAATTAGGGTTTTTAACCAATCTTGTGCATCCAATAGGTGTGTTTGTGTCATTGGATGATCAATTAGGTCATTTTCATCATCCCAAGGCTTATTCTTGTCCAATTAGGGTTTTTAACCAATCTTGTGCATCCAATAACTTTGTTTGTGTCATTGAATTAATATTTAGGTCATTTTCGTCCTCCTTAGGCATATTCTTGTCGAATTAGGGTTTTTAACCAATCTTGTGAATCCAATCGGTGTGTTTCTGTCATTGGATGATCAATTAGGTCATTTTCGTCCTCCCTAGGCTTATTCTTGTCCAATTAGGGTTTTTAACCAATCTTGTGCATCCAATAAGTTCATTTGTGTCATTGGATTAACATTTAGGTCATTTTCGTCCTCCCTAGGCATATTCTTGTCCAATTAGGATTTTTAACCAATCTTGTGCTTCCAATAGGTGTGTTTGTGTCATTGGATGATCAATTAGGTCATTTTTATCCTCCCTAGGCTTATTCTTGTCCAATTAGGATTTTTAACCAATCTTGTGCGTCCAATATGTTTGTTAGTGTCATTGAATTAATATTTAGGTCATTTTCGTCCTCCCTAGGCCTATTCTTGTCCAATTAGGGTTTTTAACCAATCTTGTGCATCCAATAGGTGTGTTTGTGTCATTTCATGATCAATTAGGTCATTTTCGTCCTCCCTAGGCATATTCTTGTCCAATTAGGGTTTTTAACCAATCTTGTGCATCCAATAGGTGTGTTTGTGTCATTGGATGATCAATTAGGTCATTTTCGTCCTCCCAAGGTTATTCTTGTCCAATTAGGGTTTTTAACCAATCTTGTGCATCCAATAGGTGTGTTTGTGTCATTGGATGATCAATTAGGTCATTTTCGTCCTCCCTAGGCTTATTCTTGTCCAATTAGGGTTTTTAACCAATCTTGAGCATGCAATAGGTGTGTTTGTGTCATTGGATAATCAATTAGGTCATTTTCGTCCTCCCTAGGCTTATTCTTGTCCAATTAGGGTTTTTAACCAATCTTGTGCATCCAATAGGTGTGTTTGTGTCATTGGATGATCAATTAGGTCATTTTCGTCCTCCCTAGGCTTATTCTTGTCCAATTAGGGTTTTTAACCTATCTTGTGCATCCGATAACTTTGTTTGTGTCATTGAATTAATATTTAGGTCATTTTCGTCCTCCCTAGGCATATTCTTGTCCAATTAGGGTTTTCAACCAATCTTGTGCATCCAATAGGTGTGTTTGTGTCATTGGATGATCAATTAGGTCATTTTCGTCCTCCCTAGGCTTATTCTTGTCCAATTAGGGTTTTTAACCAATCTTGTGCATCCAATATGTGTGTTTGTGTCATTGGATGATCAATTAGGTCATTTTCGTCCTCCCTAGGCTTATTATTGTCCAATTAGGGTTTTTAACCAATCTTGTGCATTCAATACGTGTGTTTGTCTCATTGGATGATCAATTAGGTCATTTTCGTCCTCCCTAGGCTTATTCTTGTCCAATTAGGGTTTTTAACCAATCTTGTGCATCCAATAGGTGTGTTTGTGTCATTGGATGATCAATTAGGTCATTTTCGTCCTCCCTAGGCTTATTCTTGTCCAATTAGGGTTTTTAACCAATCTTGTGCATCCAATAGGTGTGTTTGTTGCATTGGATGATCAATTAGGTCATTTTCGTCCTCCCTAGGCTTATTCTTGTCCAATTAGGGTTTTTAACCAATCTTGTGCATCCAATAGGTGTGTTTGTGTCATTGGATGATCAATTAGGTCATTTTCGTCCTCCCTAGGCTTATTTTTGCCCAATTAGGGTTTTTAACCAATCTTGTGCATCCAATAAGTTGAGTTGTGTCACTGGATTAGCATTTAGGTCATTTTCGTCCTCCGTAGGCTTATTCTTGTCCAATTAGGGTTTTTAACCAATCTTGTGCATCCAATAAGTTCATTTGTGTCATTGGATTAACATTTAGGTCATTTTCGTCCTCCCTAGGCATATTCTTGTCCAATTAGGGTTTTTAACCAATCTTGTGCATCCAATAGGTGTGTTTGTATCATTGGATGATCAATTAGGTCATTTTCGTCCTCCCTAGGCTTATTCTTGTCCAATTAGGGTTTTTAACCAATCTTGTGCATCCAACAAGTTTGTTTATGTCATTGAATTAATATTCAGGTCATTTTCGTCCTCCCTAGGCATATTCTTGTCCAATTAGGGTTTTTAACCAATCTTGTGCATCCAATAGGTGTGTTTGTGTCATTGGATGATCAATTAGGTCATTTTCGTCCTCCCTAGGCTTATTCTTGTCCAATTAGGGTTTTTAACCAATCTTGTGCATCCAATAGGTGTGTTTGTGTCATTGGATGATCAATTAGGTCATTTTCGTCCTCCCTAGGCTTATTCTTGTCCAATTAGGGTTTTTAACTAATCTTGTGCATCCAATAAGTTCATTTGTGTCATTGAATGATCAATTAGGTCATTTTCGTTCTCCCTAGGCATATTCTTGTCCAACTAGGGTTTTTAACCAATCTTGGGCATCCAATAGGTGTGTTTGTGTCTTTGGATGATCAATTAGGTCATTTTCGTCCTCCCTAGGCTTATTCTTGTCCAATTAGGGTTTTTAACCAATCTTGTGCATCCAATAGGTGTGTTTGTGTCATTGGATGATCAATTAGGTCATTTCCGTCCTCCCTAGGCTTATTCTTATCCAATTAGGGTTTTTAACCAATCTTGTGCATCCAATAAGTTCATTTGTGTCATTGCATTAACATTTAGGTCATTTTCGTCCTCCCTAGGCATATTCTTGTCCAATTAGGGTTTTTAACCAAAGTTGTGCGTCCAATAAGTTCATTTGTATCAATTGATTAACATTTAGGTCATTTTCGTCCTCCTTAGGCATATTCTTGTCCAATTAGGGTTTTTAACCAATCTTGTGCATCCAATAGGTGTGGTTGTGTCATTGGATGATCAATTATGTCATTTTCGTCCTCCCTAGGCTTATTCTTGTCCAATTAGGGTTTTTAACCAATCTTGTGCATCCAATAGGTGTGTTTGTGTCATTGGATGATCAATTAGGTCATTTTCGTCCTCCCTAGGCTTATTCTTGTCCAATTAGGGTTTTTAACCAATCTTGTGCATCCAATAAGTTCATTTGTGTCATTGCATTAACATTTAGGTCATTTTCGTCCTCCCTAGGCATATTCTTGTCCAATTAGGGTTTTTAACCAAAGTTGTGCATCCAATAAGTTCATTTGTGTCATTGGATGATTAATTAGGTCATTTTCGTCCTCCCTAGTCATATTCTTGTCCAATTAGGGTTTTTAACGAATCTTGTGCATCCAATAGGTGTGTTTGTGTCATTGGATGATCAATTAGGTCATTTTCGTCCTCCCTAGGCTTATTGTTGTCCAATTAGGGTTTTTAACCAATCTTATGCATCCAATAGGTGTGTTTGTGTCATTGGATGATCAATTAGGTCATTTTCGTCCTCCCTAGGCTTATTCTTCTCCAATTAGGGTTTTTAACCAATCTTGTGCATCCAATAAGTTCATTTGTGTCATTGCATTAACATTTAGGTCATTTTCGTCCTCCCTAGGCATATTCTTGTCCAATTAGGGTTTTTAACCAAAGTTGTGCATCCAATAAGTTCATTTGTGTCATTGGATGATTAATTAGGTCATTTTCGTCCTCCCTAGGCATATTCTTGTCCAATTAGGGTTTTTAACGAATCTTGTGCATCCAATAGGTGTGTTTGTGTCATTGGATGATCAATTAGGTCATTTTCGTCCTCCCTAGGCTTATTGTTGTCCAATTAGGGTTTTTAACCAATCTTATGCATCCAATAGGTGTGTTTGTGTCATTGGATAATCAATTAGGTCATTTTCGTCCTCCCTAGGCTTATTCTTCTCCAATTAGGGTTTTTAACCAATCTTGTGCATCCAATAAATTCATTTGTGTCATTGCATTAACATTTAGATCATTTTGTCGTCCCTAGGCATATTCTTGTCCAATTAGGGTTTTTAACCAAAGTTGTGCATCAAATAAGTTCATTTGTGTCATTGGATGATCAATTAGGTCATTTACGTCCTCCCTAGGCATATGCTGGCATATTCTTGTCCAATTAGGATTTTTAACCAATCTTGTGCATCCAATAGGTGTGTTTGTGTCATTGGATGATCAATTACGTCATTTTCGTCCTCCCTAGGCCTATTCTTGTCCAATTAGTGTTTTTAAACAATCTTGTGCATCCAATAAGTTGAGTTGTATTATTGGATTAACATTTAGGTCATTTTCGTCCTCCCTAGGCATATTCTTGTCCAATTAGGGTTTTTAACCAATCTTGTGCATCCAATAAGTTCATTTGTGTTATTGGATTAACATTTAGGTCATTTTTGTCCTCCCTTGGCATATTCTTGTCCAATTAGGGTTTTTAACCAATCTTGTGCATCCAATAAGTGTGGTTGTGTCATTGGATGATCAATTAGGTCATTTTTGTCCTCCCTAGGCTTATTCTTGTCCAATTAGGGTTTTTAACCAATCTTGTGCATCCAATAAAATTGTTTGTGTCATTGAATTAATATTTAGGTCATTTTCGTCCTCCCTAGGCATATTCTTGTCCAATTAGGGTTTTTAACCAATCTTGTGCATCCAATAAGTGTGGTTGTGTCATTGGATGATCAATTAGGTCATTTTTGTCCTCCCTAGGCTTATTCTTGTCCAATTAGGGTTTTTAACCAATCTTGTGCATCCAATAACTTTGTTGGTATCATTGAATTAATATTTAGGTCATTTTCGTCCTCCCTAGGCATATTCTTGTCCAATTAGTGTTTTTAACCAATCTTGTGCATCCAATAGGTGTGTTTGTGTCATTGGATGATCAATTAGGTCATTTTCGTCCTCCCTAGGCATATTCATTTCCAATTAGGGTTTTCAACCAATCTTGTGCATCCAATAGGTGTGCTTGTGTCATTGGATGATCAATTAGGTCATTTTCCTCCTCCCTAGGCATATTCTTGTCCAATTAGGGTTTTTAACCAATCTTGTGCATCCAATAAAATTGTTTGTGTCATTGAATTAATATTTAGGTCATTTTCGTCCTCCCTAGGCATATTCTTGTCCAATTAGGGTTTTTAACCAATCTTGTGCATCCAATAGGTGTGTTTGTGTCATTGGAAGATCAATTAGGTCATTTTGGTCCTCCCTAGGCTTATTCTTGTCCAATTAGGGTTTTTAACCAATCTTGTGCATCCAATAACTTTGTTGGTATCATTGAATTAATATTTAGGTCATTTTCGTCCTCCCTAGGCATATTCTTGTCCAATTAGTGTTTTTAACCAATCTTGTGCATCCAATAGGTGTGTTTGTGTCATTGGATGATCAATTAGGTCATTTTCGTCCTCCCTAGGCTTATTTTTGTCCAATTAGGGTTTTTAACCAATCTTGTGCATCCAATAAGTTTGTTTGTTTCATTGAATTAATATTTAGGTCATTTTCGTCCTCCCTAGGCATATTCTTGTCCAATTAGGGTTTTTAACCAATCTTGTTTATCCAATAGGTGTGTTTGTGGCATTGGATGATCAATTAGGTCATTTTTCGTCCTCCCTAGGCTTATTCTTGTCCAATTAGGGTTTTTAACCAATCTTGTGCATCCAATAAGTTCATTTGTGTCATTGGATTAACATTTAGGTCATTTTCGTCCTCCCTAGGCATATTCTTGTCCAATTAGGGTTTTTAACCAATCTTGTGCTTCCAATAGGTGTCTTTGTGTCATTGGATAATCGATTAGGTCAGTTTCTTCCTCCCTAGGCTTATTCTTGTCCAATTAGGGTTTTTAACCAATCTTGTGCATCCAATAAGTTTGTTTGTGTCATTGAATTAATATTTAGGTCATTTTCGTCCTCCCTAGGCATATTCTTGTCCAATTAGGGTTTTTTTAACCAATCTTGTGCATCCAATAGGTGTGTTTGTGTCATTGGATGATCAATTAGGTCATTTTCGTCTTCCCTAGGCATATTCTTGTCCAATTAGGGTTTTTAACCAATCTTGTGCATCCAATAAGTTAATTTGTGTCATTGGATTAATATTTAGGTCATTTTCGTACTCCCTAAGCTTATTCTTGTCCAATTAGGGTTTTTAACCAATCTTGTGCATCCAATAGGTGTGTTTGTGTCATTGGATGATCAATTAGGTCATTTTCGTCCTCCCTAGGCTTATTCTTGTCCAATTAGGGTTTTTAACCAATCTTGTGCATCCAATAAGTTGAGTTATGTCATCGGATTAACATTTAGGACATTTTCGTCGTCCCTAGGCTTATTCTTGTCCAATTAGGGTTTTTAACCAATCTTGTGCATCCAATAGGTGTGTTTGTGTCATTGGATGATCAATTAGGTCGTTTTCGTCCTCCCTAGGCTTATTCTTGTCCAATTAGGGTTTTTAACCAATCTTGTGCATCCAATAAGTTCATTTGTGTCATTGGATTAACATTTAGGTCATATCAGTCCTCCCTAGGCATATTCTTGTCCAATTAGGGTTTTTAACCAATCTTGTGCATCCAATAGGTGTGTTTGTGTCATTGAATTAATATTTAGGTCATTTTCGTCCTCCCTAGGCATATTCTTGTCCAATTAGGGTTTTTAACCAATCTTGTGCATCCAATAGGTGTGCTTGTGTCATTGGATGATCAATTAGGTCATTTTCGTCCTTCCTAGGCTTATTCTTGTCCAATTAGGGTTTTTAACCAATCTTGTTCATCCAATAACTTTGTTTGTGTCATTGAATTAATATTTAGGTCATTTTCGTCCTCCCTAGGCATATTCTTGTCCAATTAGGGTTTTTAACCAATCTTGTGCATCCAATAGGTGTGTTTGTGTCATTGGATGATCAATTAGGTCATTTTCGTCCTCCCTAGGCTTATTCTTGTCCAATTAGGGTTTTTAACCAATCTTGTGCATCCAATAAGTTCATTTGTGTCATTGGATTAACATTTAGGTCATATCAGTCCTCCCTAGGCATATTCTTGTCCAATTAGGGTTTTTAACCAATCTTGTGCATCCAATAAGTTCATTTGTGTTATTAGATTAACATTTAGGTCATATTCGTCCTCCCTAGGCATATTCTTGTCCAATTAGGGTTTTTAACCAATCTTGTGCATCCAATAACTTTGTTTGTGTCATTGAATTAATATTTAGGTCATTTTCGTCCTCCCTAGGCATATTCTTGTCCAATTAGGGTTTTTAACCAATCTTGTGCATCCAATAGGTGTGTTTGTGTCATTGGATGATCAATTAGGTCATTTTCGTCCTCCCTAGGCTTATTCTTGTCCAATTAGGGTTTTTAACCAATCTTGTGCATCCAATAGGTGTGTCTGTGTCATTGGATGATCAATTACGTCATTTTCGTCCTCCCTAGGCTTATTCTTGTCCAATTAGGGTTTTTAACCAATCTTGTGCATCCAATAAGTTGAGTTGTGTCATTGGATTAACATTTAGGTCATTTTCGTCCTCCCTAGGCTTATTCTTGTCTAATTAGGGTTTTTAACCAATCTTGTGCATCCAATAACTTTGTTTGTTTCATTTAATTAATATTTAGGTCATTTTCGTCCTTCCTAGGCTTATTCTTGTCCAATTAGGGTTTTTAACCAATCTTGTGCATCCAATAGGTGTGTTTGTGTCATTGGATGATCAATTAGGTCATTTTCGTCCTCCCTAGGCTTATTCTTGTCCAATTAGGGTTTTTAACCAATCTTGTGCATCCAATAGGTGTGTTTGTGTCATTGGATGATCAATTAGGTCATTTTCGTCCTCCCTAGGCTTATTCTTGTCCAATTAGGGTTTTTAACCAATCTTGTGCATCCAATAGGTGTGTTTGTGTCATTGGATGATCAATTTGCTCATTTTCGTCCTCCCTAGGCTTATTCTTGTCCAATTAGGGTTTTTAACCAATCTTGTGCATCCAATAAGTTTGTTTGTGTCATTGAATTAATATTTAGTTCATTTTCGTCCTCCCTAGGCATCATCTTGTCCAATTAGGGTTTTTAACCAATCTTGTGCATCCAATAGGTGTGTTTGTGTCATTGGATGATCAATTAGGTCATTTTCGTCCTCCCTAGGCTTATTCTTGTCCAATTAGGGTTTTTAACCAATCTTGTGCATCCAATAGGTGTGTTTGTGTCATTGGATGATCAATTAGGTCATTTTCGTCCTCCCTAGGCTTATTCTTGTCCAATTAGGGTTTTTAACCAATCTTGTGCATCCAATAGGTGTGTTTGTTTCATTGGATGATCAATTAGGTCATATTCGTCCTCCCTAGGCATATTCTTGTCCAATTAGGGTTTTTAACCAATCTTGTGCATCCAATAGGTGTGTTTGTAACATTGGATGATCAATTAGGTCATTTTCGTCCTCCCTAGGCATATTCTTATCCAGTTAGGGTTTTTAACCAATCTTGTGCATCCAATAGGTGTGTTTGTGTCATTGGATGATCAATTAGGTCATTTTCGTCCTCCCTAGGCTTATTCTTGTCCAATTAGGGTTTTTAACCAATCTTGTGCATCCAATAGGTGTGTTTGTGTCATTGGATGATCAATTAGGTCATTTTCGTCCTCCCTAGGCTTATTCTTGTCCAATTAGGGTTTTTAACCAATCTTGTGCATCCAATAGGTGTGTTTGTGTCATTGGATGATCAATTAGGTCATTTTCATCCTCCCTAGGCTTATCCTTGTCCAATTAGGGTTTTTAACCAATGTTGTGCATCCAATAAGTTCGTTTGTGTCATTGAATTAACATTTAGGTCATTTTTGTCCTCCCTAGGTATATTCTTGTCCAATTAGGGTTTTTAACCAATCTTGTGCATCCAATAGGTGTGTTTGTGTCATTGGATGATCAATTAGGTCATTTTCGTCCTCCCTAGGCTTATTCTTGTCCAATTAGGGGTTTTAACCAATCTTGTCCATCCAATAGGTGTGTTTGTGTCATTGGATGATCAATTAGGTCATTTTCGTCCTCCCTAGGCTTATTCTTGTCCAATTAGGGTTTTTAACCAATCTTGTGCATCCAATAGGTGTGTTTGTGTCATTGGATGATATATTCAGTCATTTTCTTCCTCCCTAGGCTTATTCTTGTCCAATTAGGGTTTTTAACCAATCTTGTGCATCCAATAGGTGTGTTTGTGTCATTGGATGATCAATTAGGTCATTTTCGTCCTCCCTAGGCTTATTCTTGTCCAATTAGGGTTTTTAACCAATCTTGTGCATCCAATAGGTGTGTTTGTGTCATTGGATGATCAATTAGGTCATTTATCGTCCTCCCTAGGCTTATTCTTGTCCAATTAGGGTTTTTAACCAATCTTGTGCATCCAATAGGTTGAGTTGTGTCATTGGATTAACATTTAGGTCATTTTCGTCCTCCCTAGGCATATTCTTGTCCAATTAGGGTTTTTAACCAATCTTGTGCATCCAATAGGTGTGTTTGTGTCATTGGATGATCAATTAGGTCATTTTCGTCCTCCCTAGGCTTATTCTTGTCCAATTAGGGTTTTTAACCGATCTTGTGCATCCAATAGGTGTGTTTGTGTCATTGGATGATCAATTAGGTCATTTTCGTCTTCCTAGGCTTATTCTTGTCCAATTAGGGTTTTTAACCAATCTTGTGCATCCAATAAGTTGAGTTGTGTCATTCGATTAACATTTAGGTCATTTTCGTCCTCCCTAGGCTTATTCTTGTCCAATTAGGGTTTTTAACCAATCTTGTGCATCCAATAAGTTCATTTGTGTCATTGGATTAACATTTAGGTCATTTTCGTCCTCCCTAGGCATCATCTTGTCCAATTAGGATTTTTAACCAATCTTTTGCATCCAATAGGTGTGTTTGTGTCATTGGATGATCAATTAGGTCATTTTCGTCCTCCCTAGGCTTATTCATGTCCAATTAGGGTTTTTAACCAATCTTGTGCATCCAATAACTTTGTTTGTGTCATTAAATTAATATTTAGGTCATTTTCTACCTCCCTAGGCATATTCTTGTCCAATTAGGGTTTTTAACCAATCTTGTGCATCCAATAGGTGTGTTTGTGTCATTGGATGATCAATTAGGTCATTTTCGTCCTCCCTAGGCTTATTCTTGTCCAATTAGGGTTTTTAACCAATCTTGTGCATCCAATAGGTGTGTTTATGTCATTGGATGATCAATTAGGTCATTTTCGTCCTCCCTAGGCTTATTCTTGTCCAATTAGGGTTTTTAACCAATCTTGTGCATCCAATAACTTTGTTTGTGTCATTGAATTAATATTTAGGTAATTTTCCTCCTCCCTAGGCATATTCTTGTCCAATTAGGGTTTTTATCCAATCTTGTGCACCCAATAGGTTTGTTTGTGTCATTGGATGATCAATTAGGTCATTTTCGTCCTCCCTAGGCTTATTCTTGTCCAATTAGGGTTTTTAACCAATCTTGTGCATCCAATAAGTTCATTTGTGTCATTGGATTAACATTTAGGTCATTTTCGTCCTCCCTAGGCATATTCTTGTCAAATTAGGGTTTTTAACCAATCTTGTGCATCCAATAGGTGTGTTTGTATCATTGGATGATCAATTAGGTCATTTTCGTCCTCCCTAGGCTTATTCTTGTCCAATTAGGGTTTTTAACCAATCTTGTGCATCCAATAAGTTGAGTTGTTTCATTGGATTAACATTTAGGTCATTTTCGTCCCCCCTAGAATTATTCTTGTCCAATTAGGGTTTTTAACCAATCTTGTGTATCCAATAGGTGTGTTTGTGTCATTGGATGATCAATTAGGTCATTTTCGTCCTCCCTAGGCTTATTCTTGTCCAATTAGGGTTTTTAACCAATCTTGTGCATCCAATAGGTGTGTTTGTGTCATTGGATGATCAATTAGGTCATTTTCGTCCTCCCTAGGCTTATTCTTGTCCAATTAGGGTTTTTAACCAATCTTGTGCATCCAATAACTTTGTTTGTGTCATTGAATTAATATTTAGGTCATTTTCGTCCTCGCTAGGCATATTTTTGTCCAATTAGGGTTTTTAACAAATCTTGTTCATCCAATAGGTGTGTTTGTGTCATTTGATGATCAATTAGGTCATTTTCGTCCTCCCTAGGCTTTTTCTTGTCCAATTAGGGTTTTTAACCAATCTTGTGCATCCAATAAGTTTGTTTGTTTCATTGAATTAATATTTAGGTCATTTTCGTCCTCCCTAGGCATATTCTTGTCCAATTAGGGTTTTTAACCAATCTTGTGCATCCAATAGGTGTGTTTGTGTCATTGGATGATCAATTAGGTCATTTTCGTCCTCCCTAGGCTTATTCTTGTCCAGTTATGGTTTTTAGCCAATCTTGTGCATCCAATAGGTGTGTTTGTGTCATTGGATGGTAAATTAGGTCATTTTCGTCCTCCCTAGGCTTATTCTTGTCTAATTAGGGTTATTAACCAATCTTGTGAATCCAATAGGTGTGTTTGTGTCATTGGATGATCAATTAGGTCATTTTCGTCCTCCCTAGCCTTATTCTTGTCCAATTAGGGTTTTAACCAATCTTGTGCATCGAATAGGTGTGTTTGTGTCATTGGATGATATATTAGGTCATTTTCTTCCTCCCTAGGCTAATTCTTGTCCAATTAGGGTTTTTAACCAATCTTGTGCATCCAATAGGTGTGTTTGAGTCATTGGATGATCAATTAGGTCATTTTCGTCCTCCCTAGGCTTATTCTTGTCCAATTAGGGTTTTTAACCAATCTTGTGCATCCAATAGGTGTGTTTGTGTCATTGGATGATCAATTAGGTCATTTTCGTCCTCCCTAGGCTTATTCTTGTCCAATTAGGGTTTTTAACCAATCTTGTGCATCCAATAGGTGTGTTTGTGTCATTGGATGATCAATTAGGTCATTTTCGTCCTCCCTAGGCTTATTCTTGTCCAATTAGGGTTTTTAACCTATCTTGTGCATCCAATAAGTTCATTTGGGTCATTGGATTAACATTTAGGTCATTTTCGTCCTCCCTAGGCATATTCTTGTCCAATTAGGGTTTTTAACCAATCTTGTGCATTCAATAGGTGTGTTTGTGTCATTGGATGATCAATTTAGGTCATTTTCGTCCTCCCTAGGCATATTCTTGTCCAATTAGGGTTTTTAACCAATCTTGTGCATCCAATAGGTGTGTTTGGGTCATCGGATGATCAATTAGGTCATTTTCGTCCTCCCTAGGCTTATTGTTGTCCAATTAGGGTTTTTAACCCATCTTGTGCATCCAATAGGTGTGTTTGTGTCATTGGATGATCAATTAGGTCATTTTCGTCCTCCCTAGGCATATTCTTGTCCAATTAGGGTTTTTAACCAATCTTGTGCATCCAATAGGTGTGTTTGTGTCATTTGATGATCAATTAGGTCATTTTTGTCCTCCCAAGGCTTATTCTTGTCCAATTAGGGTTTTTAAACAATCTTGTGCATCCAATAACTTTGTTTATGTCATTGAATTAATATTTAGGTCATTTTCCTCCTCCCTAGGCATATTCTTGTCCAATTAGGATTTTTAACCAATCTTGTGCATCCAATAGGTGTGTTTGTGTCAATGGATGATCAATTAGGTCATTTTCGTCCTCCCTAGGCATATTCTTGTCCAACTAGGGTTTTTAACCAATCTTGTGCATCCAATAGGTGTGTTTGTGTCATTGGATGATCAATTAGGTCATTTTCGTCCTCCCTAGGCTTATTCTTGTCCAATTAGGGTTTTTAACCAATCTTGTGCATCCAATAGGTGTGTTTGTGTCATTGGATGATCAATTAGGTCATTTTGGTCCTCCCTAGGCATATTCTTGTCCAATTAGGGTTTTTAACCAATCTTGTGCATCCAATAGGTGTGTTTGTGTCATTGGATGATCAATTAGGTCATTTTGGTCCTCCCTAGGCTTATTCTTGTCCAATTAGGGTTTTTAACCAATCTTGTGCATCCAATAAGTTTGTTTGTGTCATTGAATTAATATTTAGGTCATTTTCGTCCTCCCTAGGCATATTCTTGTCCAATTAGGGTTTTTAACCAAAGTTGTGCATCCAATAAGTTCATTTGTGTCATTGGATGATCAATTAGGTCATTTACGTACTCCCTAGGCATATGCTGGCATATTCTTGTCCAATTAGGATTTTTAACCAATCTTGTGCATCCAAGAGGTGTATTTGTGTCATTGGATGATCAATTACGTCATTTTCGTCCTCCCTAGGCTTATTCTTGTCCAATTAGGGTTTTTAAACAATCTTGTGCATCCAATAAGTTGAGTTGTGTCATTGGATTAACATTTAGGTCATTTTCGTCCTCCCTAGGCACATTCTTGTCCAATTAGGGTTTTTAACCAATCTTGTGCATCCAATAAAATTGTTTGTGTCATTGAATTAATATTTAGGTCATTTTCGTCCTCCCTAGGCATATTCTTGTCCAATTAGGGTTTTTAACCAATCTTGTGCATCCAATAGGTGTGTTTGTGTCATTGGAAGATCAATTAGGTCATTTTGGTCCTCCCTAGGCTTATTCTTGTCCAATTAGGGTTTTTAACCAATCTTGTGCATCCAATAAGTTTGTTTGTGTCATTGAATTAATATTTAGGTCATTTTCGTCCTCCCTAGGCATATTCTTGTCCAATTAGGGTTTTTAACCAATCTTGTGCATCCAATAGTCGTGTTTGTGTCATTGGATAATCAATTAGGTCATTTTCGTCCTCCCTAGGCTTATTCTTGTCCAATTAGGGTTTTTAACCAATCTTGTGCATCAAATAAGTTCATTTGTGTCATTGGATTAACATTTAGGTCATTTTCGTCCTCCCTAGGCATATTCTTGTCCAATTAGGGTTTTAAAACAATCTTGTGCTTCCAATAGGTGTGTTTGTGTCATTGGATGATCAATTAGGTCATTTTCGTCCTCCCTAGGCTTATTCTTGTCCAATTAGGGTTTTTAACCAATCTTGTGCATCCAATAGGTGTGTTTGTGTCATTGGATGATCAATTAGGTCATTTTCGTCCTCCCTAGGCTTATTCTTGTCCAATAAGGGTTTTTAACCAATCTTTTGCATCCGATAAGTTTGTTTGTGTCATTGAATTAATATTTAGGTCATTTTCGTCCTCCCTAGGCTTATTCTTGTCCAATTAGGGTTTTTAACCAATCTTGTGCATCCAATAAGTTCATTTGTGTCATTGCATTAACATTTAGGTCATTTTCGTCGTCCCTAGGCATATTCTTGTCCAATTAGGGTTTTTAACCAATCGTGTGTATCCAATAGGTGTGTTTGTGTCATTGGATGATCAATTAGGTCATCTTCGTCCTCCCTAGGCATATTCTAGTCCAATTAGGGTTTTTAACCAATCTTGTGCATCCAATAGGTGTGTTTGTGTCATTGGATGATCAATTAGGTCATTTTCGTCCTCCCTAGGCTTATTCTTGTCCAATTAAGGTTTTTAACCAATCTTGTGCATCCAATAACTTTGTTTGTGTCATTGAATTAATATTTAGGTCATTTTCGTCCTACCTAGGCATATTCTTGTCCTATTAAGGTTTTTAACCAATCTTGTGCATCCAATAGGTGTGTTTGTGTCATTGGATGATCAATTAGGTCATTTTCGTCCTCCCTAGGCTTATTCTTGTCCAATTAGGGTTTTTAACCAATCTTGTGCATCCAATAGGTGTGTTTGTGTCATTGGATGATCAATTAGGTCATTTTCGTCCTCCCTAGGCTTATTCTTGTCCAATTAGGGTTTTTAACCAATCTTGTGCATCCAATAAGTTCATTTGTGTCATTGGATTAACATTTAGGTCATATCAGTCCTCCATAGGCATATTCTTGTCCAATTAGGGTTTTTAACCAATCTTGTGCATCCAATAAGTTCATTTGTGTTATTGGATTAACATTTAGGTCATATTCGTCCTCCCTAGGCATATTCTTGTCCAATTAGGGTTTTTAACCAATCTTGTGCATCCAATAGGTGTGTTTGTGTCATTGGATGATTAATTAGGTCATTTTCGTCCTCCCTAGGCATATTCTTGTCCAATTAGGGTTTTAAACCAATCTTGTGCATCCAATAGGTGTGTTTGTGTCATTGGATGATCAATTAGGTCATTTTCGTCCTCCCTAGGCATATTCTTGTCCAGTTAAGGTTTTTAACCAATCTTGTGCATCCAATAGGTGTGTTTGTGTCATTGGATGATCAATTAGGTCATTTTCGTCCTCCCTAGGCTTATTCTTGTCCAATTAGGGTTTTTAACCAATCTTGTGCATCCAATAAGTTCATTAGTGTCATTGGATGATCAATTAGGTCATTTTCGTCCTACCTAGGCATTTTCTTGTCCAACTAGGGTTTTTAACCAATCTTGTGCATCCAATAGGTGTGTTTGTATCATTGGATGATCAATTAGGTCATTTTCGTCCTCCCTAGGCTTATTCTTGCCCAATTAGGGTTTTTTTACCAATCTTGTGCATCCAATAAGTTGAGTTGTGTCATTGGATTAACATTTAGGTCATTTTCGTTCTCCCTAGGCTTATTCTTGTCCAATTAGGGTTATTCACCAATCTTGTGCATCCAATAACTTTGTTTGTGTCATTGAATTAATATTTAGGTCATTTTCGTCCCAACTAGGCATATTCTTGTCCAATTAGTGTTTTTAACCAATCTTTTGCATCCAATAGGTGTGTTTGTGTCATTGGATGATCAATTAGGTCATTTTCGTCCTCCCTAGGCTTATTCATGTCCAATTAGGGTTTCTAAGCAATCTTGTGCATCCAATAAGTTCATTTGTGTCATTGGATTAACATTTAGGTCATTTTCGTCCTCCCTAGGCATATTCTTGTCCAATTAGGGTTTTTAACCAATCTTGTGCATCCAATAGGTGTGTTTGTGTCATTGGATGATCAATTAGGTAATTTTCGTCCTCCCTAGGCATATTCATGTCCAGTTAGGGTTTTTAACCAATCTTGTGCATCCAATAGGTGTGTTTGTGTCATTGGATGATCAATTAGGTCATTTTCGTCCTCCCTAGGCTTATTCTTGTCCAATTAGGGTTTTTAACCAATCTTGTGCATCCAATAAGTTCATTAGTGTCATTGGATGATCAATTAGGTCATTTTCGTCCTCCCTAGGCTTATTCTTGTCCAATTACGGTTTTTAACCAATCTTGTGCATCCAATAAGTTGAGTTGTGTCATTGGATTAACATTTAGGTCATTTTCGTTCTCCCTAGGTTTATTCTTGTCCAATTAGGGTTTTTAACCAATTTTGTGCATCCAATAAGTTCATTTGTGTTATTGGATTAACATTTAGGTCATATTCGTCCTCCCTAGGCATATTCTTGTCCAATTAGGGTTTTTAACCAATCTTGTGCATCCAATAGGTGTGTTTGTGTCATTGGATGATCAATTAGTTCATTTTCGTCCTCCCTAGGCTTATTCTTGTCCAATTAGGGTTTTTAACCAGTCTTGTGCATCCAATAACTTTGTTTGTGTCATTGAATTAATATTTAGGTCATTTTCGTCCTCCCTAGGCATATTCTTGTCCAATTAGGGTTTTTAACCAATCTTGTGCATCAATTAGGTGTGTTTGTGTCGTTGGATGATCAATTAGGTCATTTTCGTCCTCCCTAGGCTTATTCTTGTCCAATTAGGGTTTTTAACCAATCTTGTGCATCCAATAGGTGTGTTTGTGTCATTGGATGATCAATTAGGTCATTTTCGTCCTCCCTAGGCTTATTCTTGTCCAATTAGGGTTTTTAACCAATCTTGTGCATCCAATAGGTGTGTTTGTGTCATTGGATGATCAATTAGGTCATTTTCGTCCTCCCTAGGCTTATTCTTGTCCAATTAGGGTTTTTAACCAATCTTGTGCATCCAATAGGTGTGTTTGTGTCATTGGATGATCAATTAGGTCATTTTCGTCCTTTCTATGCTTATTTTTGTCCAATTAGGGTTTTTAAGCAATCTTGTGCATCCAATAAGTTCATTTGTGTCATTGGATGATCAATTAGGTCATTTTCGTCCTCCCTAGGCATATTCTTGTCCAACTAGGGTTTCTAACCAATCTTGTGCTTCCAATAGATGTGTTTGTGTCATTGGATGATCAATTAGGTCATTTTCGTCCTCCCTAGGCTTATTCTTGTCCAATTAGGGTTTTTAACCAATCTTGTGCATCCAATAGGTGTGTTTGTGTCATTGGATGATCAATTAGGTCATTTTCGTCCTCCCTAGGCTTATTCTTGTCCAATTAGGGTTTTTAACCAATCTTGTGCATCCAATAGGTGTGTTTGTGTCATTGGATGATCAATTAGGTCATTTTCGTCCTCCCTAGGCTTATTCTTGTCCAATTAGGGTTTTTAACCAATCTTGTGCATCCAATAACTTTGTTTGTGTCATTGAATTAATATTTTGGTCATTTTCGTCCTCCCTAGGCATGTTCTTGTCCAACTAGGGTTTTTAACCAATCTTGTGCATCCAATTGGTGTGTTTGTGTCATTGGATGATCAATTAGGTCATTTTCGTCCTCCCTAGGCTTATTCTTGTCCAATTAGGGTTTTTAACCAATCTTGTGCATCCAATAGGTGTGTTTGTGTCATTGGATGATCAATTAGGTCATTTTCGTCCTCCCTAGGCTTATTCTTGTCCAATTAGGGTTTTTAACCAATCTTGTGCATCCAATAAGTTGAGTTGTGTCATTCGATTAACATTTAGGTCATTTTCGTCCTCCGTAGGCTTATTCTTGTCCAATTAGGGTTTTTAACCAATCTTGTGCATCCAATAGGTGTGTTTGTGTCATTGGATGACCAATTAGGTCATTTTCGTCCTCCCTAGGCTTATTCTTGTCAAATTAGGGTTTTTAACCAATCTTGTGCATCCAATAGGTGTGTTTGTGTCATTGGATGATCAATTAGGTCATTTTCGTCCTCCCTAGGCTTATTCTTGTCCAATTAGGGTTTTTAACCAATCTTGTGCATCCAATAGGTGTGTTTGTGGCAATGGATGATCAATTAGGTCATTTTCGTCCACCCTAGGCTTATTCTAGTCAAATTAGGGTTTTTTAACCAATCTTGTGCATCCAATAGGTGTGTTTGTGTCATTGGATGATCAATTAGGTCATTTTCGTCCTCCCTAGGCATATTCTTGTCCAATTAGGGTTTTTAACCAATCTTGTGCATCCATTAGGTGTGTTTGTGGCAATGGATGATCAATTAGGTCATTTTCGTCCACCCTAGGCTTATTCTAGTCAAATTAGGGTTTTTAACCTATCTTGTGCATCCAATAGGTGTGTTTGTGTCATTGGATGATCAATTAGGTCATTTTCGTCCTCCCTAGGCATATTCTTGTCCAATTAGGGTTTTTAACCAATCTTGTGCATCCAATAGGTTTGTTAGTGTCATTGGATGATCAATTTGGTCATTTTCATCCTCCCTAGGCATATTCTTGTCCAATTAGGGTTTTTAACCAATCTTGTGCATCCAATAAGTTTGTTTGTGTCATTGAATTAATATTTTGGTCATTTTCGTCCTCCCTAGGCATATTCTTGTCCAATTAGGGTTTTTAACCAATCTTGTGCATCCAATAGGTTTGTTTGTGGCAATGGATGATCAATTAGTTCATTTTCGTCCTTCCTAGGCTTATTCTTGTCCAATTAGGGTTTTTAACCAATCTTGTGCATCCAATAGGTGTGTTTGTGTCATTGGATGATCAATTAGGTCATTTTCGTCCTCCCTAGGCTTATTCTTGTCCAATTAGGGTTTTTAACCAATCTTGTGCATCCAATAAGTTTGTTTGTTTCATTGAATTAATATTTAGGTCATTTTCGTCCTCCCTAGGTATATTCTTGTCCAATTAGGGTTTTTAACCAATCTTGTGCATCCAATAGGTGTGTTTGTGTCATTGGATGATCAATTAGGTCATCTTCGTCCTCCCTAGGCATATTCTTGTCCAATTAGGGTTTTTAACCAATCTTGTGCATCCAATAGGTGTGTTTGTGTCATTGGATGATCAATTAGGTCATTTTTGTCCTCCCTAGGCTTATTGTTGTCCAATTAGGGTTTTTAACCAATCTTATGCATCCAATAGGTGTGTTTGTGTCATTGGATGATCAATTAGGTCATTTTCGTCCTCCCTAGGCTTATTCTTCTCCAATTAGGGTTTTTAACCAATCTTGTGCATCCAATAAGTTCATTTGTGTCATTGCATTAACATTTAGGTCATTTTCGTCGTCCCTAGGCATATTCTTGTCCAATTAGGGTTTTTAACCAATCGTGTGTATCCAATAGGTGTGTTTGTGTCATTGGATGATCAATTAGGTCATCTTCGTCCTCCCTAGGCATATTCTAGTCCAATTAGGGTTTTTAACCAATCTTGTGCATCCAATAGGTGTGTTTGTGTCATTGGATGATCAATTAGGTCATTTTCGTCCTCCCTAGGCTTATTCTTGTCCAATTAAGGTTTTTAACCAATCTTGTGCATCCAATAACTTTGTTTGTGTCATTGAATTAATATTTAGGTCATTTTCGTCCTACCTAGGCATATTCTTGTCCTATTAAGGTTTTTAACCAATCTTGTGCATCCAATAGGTGTGTTTGTGTCATTGGATGATCAATTAGGTCATTTTCGTCCTCCCTAGGCTTATTCTTGTCCAATTAGGGTTTTTAACCAATCTTGTGCATCCAATAGGTGTGTTTGTGTCATTGGATGATCAATTAGGTCATTTTCGTCCTCCCTAGGCTTATTCTTGTCCAATTAGGGTTTTTAACCAATCTTGTGCATCCAATAAGTTCATTTGTGTCATTGGATTAACATTTAGGTCATATCAGTCCTCCATAGGCATATTCTTGTCCAATTAGGGTTTTTAACCAATCTTGTGCATCCAATAAGTTCATTTGTGTTATTGGATTAACATTTAGGTCATATTCGTCCTCCCTAGGCATATTCTTGTCCAATTAGGGTTTTTAACCAATCTTGTGCATCCAATAGGTGTGTTTGTGTCATTGGATGATTAATTAGGTCATTTTCGTCCTCCCTAGGCATATTCTTGTCCAATTAGGGTTTTAAACCAATCTTGTGCATCCAATAGGTGTGTTTGTGTCATTGGATGATCAATTAGGTCATTTTCGTCCTCCCTAGGCATATTCTTGTCCAGTTAAGGTTTTTAACCAATCTTGTGCATCCAATAGGTGTGTTTGTGTCATTGGATGATCAATTAGGTCATTTTCGTCCTCCCTAGGCTTATTCTTGTCCAATTAGGGTTTTTAACCAATCTTGTGCATCCAATAAGTTCATTAGTGTCATTGGATGATCAATTAGGTCATTTTCGTCCTACCTAGGCATTTTCTTGTCCAACTAGGGTTTTTAACCAATCTTGTGCATCCAATAGGTGTGTTTGTATCATTGGATGATCAATTAGGTCATTTTCGTCCTCCCTAGGCTTATTCTTGCCCAATTAGGGTTTTTTTACCAATCTTGTGCATCCAATAAGTTGAGTTGTGTCATTGGATTAACATTTAGGTCATTTTCGTTCTCCCTAGGCTTATTCTTGTCCAATTAGGGTTATTCACCAATCTTGTGCATCCAATAACTTTGTTTGTGTCATTGAATTAATATTTAGGTCATTTTCGTCCCAACTAGGCATATTCTTGTCCAATTAGTGTTTTTAACCAATCTTTTGCATCCAATAGGTGTGTTTGTGTCATTGGATGATCAATTAGGTCATTTTCGTCCTCCCTAGGCTTATTCATGTCCAATTAGGGTTTCTAAGCAATCTTGTGCATCCAATAAGTTCATTTGTGTCATTGGATTAACATTTAGGTCATTTTCGTCCTCCCTAGGCATATTCTTGTCCAATTAGGGTTTTTAACCAATCTTGTGCATCCAATAGGTGTGTTTGTGTCATTGGATGATCAATTAGGTAATTTTCGTCCTCCCTAGGCATATTCATGTCCAGTTAGGGTTTTTAACCAATCTTGTGCATCCAATAGGTGTGTTTGTGTCATTGGATGATCAATTAGGTCATTTTCGTCCTCCCTAGGCTTATTCTTGTCCAATTAGGGTTTTTAACCAATCTTGTGCATCCAATAAGATCATTTGTGTCATTGGATGATCAATTAGGTCATTTTCGTCCTCCCTAGGCATATTCTTGTCCAACTAGGGTTTTTAACCAATCTTGTGCATCCAATAGGTGTGTTTGTGTCATTGGATGATCAATTAGGTCATTTTCGTCCTCCCTAGGCATATTCTTCTACAACTAGGGTTTTTAACCAATCTTGTGCATCCAATAGGTGTGTTTGTGTCATTGGATGATCAATTAGGTCATTTTCGTCCTCCCTAGGCTTATTCTTGTCCAATTAGGGTTTTTAACCAATCTTGTGCATCCAATAGGTGTGTTTGTGTCATTGGATGATCAATTAGAACATTTTCGTCCTCCCTAGGCTTATTCTTGTCCAATTAGGGTTTTTAACCAATCTTGTGCATCCAATAAGTTGAGTTGTGTCATTGGATTAACATTTAGGTCATTTTCGTCCTCCCTAGGCACATTCTTGTCCAATTAGGGTTTTTAACGAATCTTGTGCATCCAATAGGTGTGTTTGTGTCATTGGATGATCAATTAGGTCATTTTCGTCCTCCCTAGGCATATTCTTGTCCAATTAGGGTTTTTAACCAATCTTGTGCATCCAATAGGTGTGTTTGTGTCATTGGATGATCAATTAGGTCATTTTCGTCCTCCCTAGGCTTATTCTTGTCCAATTAGGGTTTTTAACCAATCTTGTACATCTAATAAGATCATTTGTGTCATTGGATTAACATTTAGGTCATTTTCGTCCTCCCTAGGCATTTTCTTGTCCAATTAGGGTTTTTAACCAATCTTGTGCATCCAATAGGTGTGTTTGTGTCATTGGATGATCAATTAGGTCATTTTCGTCCTCCCTAGGCTTATTCTTGTCCAATTAGGGTTTTTAACCAAGCTTGTGCATCCAATAGGTGTGTTTGTGTCCTTGGATGATCAATTAGGTCATTTTCGTCCTCCCTAGGCTTATTCTTGTCCAATTAGGGTTTTTAACCAATCTTGTGCATCCAATAGGTGTGTTTGTGTCATTGGATGATCAATTAGGTCATTTTCGTCCTCCCTAGGCATATTCTTGTCCAATTAGGGTTTTTAACCAATCTTGTGCATCCAATAGGTGTGTTTGTCTCATTGGATGATCAATTAGGTTATTTTCATCCTCCCTAGGCATATTCTTGTCCAATTAGGGTTTTTAACCAATCTTGTGCATCCAATAGGTGTGTTTGTGTCATTGGATGACCAATTAAGTCATTTTCGTCCTCAATAGGCATATTCTTGTCCAATTAGGGTTTTTAACCAATCTTGTGCATCCAATAGGTGTGTCTGTGGCAATGGATGACCAATTAGGTCATTTTCGTCCTCCCTAGGCTTATTCTTGTCCAATTAGGGTTTTTAACCAATCTTGTGCATCCAATAGGTGTGTTTGTGTCATTGGATGATCAATTAGGTCATTTTCGTCCTCCCTAGGCTTATTCTTGTCCAATTAGGGTTTTTAACCAATCTTGTGCATCCAATAGGTGTGTTTGTGTCATTGGATGATCAATTAGGTCATTTTCGTCCTCCCTAGGCTTATTCTTGTCCAATTAGGGTTTTTAACCAATCTTGTACATCCAATAGGTTCATTTGTGTCATTGGATTAACATTTAGGTCATTTTCGTCCTCCCTAGGCTTATTCTTGTCCAATTAGGGTTTTTAACCAATCTTGTGCATCCAATAGGTGTGTTTGTGTCATTGGATGATCAATTAGGTGATTTTTGTCCTCCCTAGGCATATTCTTGTCCAATTAGGGTTTTTATTCAATCTTGTGCATCCAATAGGTGTGTTTGTGTCATTGGATGATCAATTAGGTCATTTACGTCCTCCCTAGGCTTATTCTAGTTCAATTAGGGTTTTTAACCAATCTTGTGCATCCAATAACTTTGTTTGTGTCATTGAATTAATATTTAGGTCATTTACGTCCTCCCTAGGCATATTCTTGTCCAATTAGGGTTTTTAACCAATCTTGGGCATCCAATAGGTGTATTTGTGTCGTTGGATGATCAATTAGGTCATTTTCGTCCTCCCTAGGCTTATTCTTGTCCAATTAGGGTTTTTAACCAATCTTGTGCATCCAATAGGTGTGTTTGTGTCATTGGATGATCAATTAGGTCATTTTCGTCCTCCCTAGGCTTATTCTTGTCCAATTAGGGTTTTTAACCAATCTTGTGCATCCAATAAGTTGAGTTGTGTCATTGGATTAACATTTAGGTCATTTTCGTCCTCCCTAGGCTTATTCTTGTCCAATTAGGGTTTTTAACCAATCTTGTTTATCCAATAAGTTCATTAGTGTCATTGTATTAACATTTAGGTCATTTTCGTCCTCCCTAGGCATATTCTTGTCCAATTAGGGTTTTTAACCAATCTTGTGCATCCAATAGGTGTGTTTGTGTCATTGGATGATCAATTAGGTCATTTTCGTCCTCCCTAGGCTTATTCTTGTCCAATTAGGGTTTTTAACCAATCTTGTGCATCCAATAGGTGTGTTTGTGTCATTGGATGACCAATTAGGTCATTTTCGTCCACCCTAGGCATATTCTTGTCCAATTAGGGTTTTTAACCAATCTTGTGCATCCAATAGGTGTGTTTATGGCAATGGATGATCAATTAGGTCATTTTCGTCCTCCCTAGGCTTATTCTTGTCCAATTAGGGTTTTTAACCAATCTTGTGCATCCAATAGGTGTGTTTGTGTCATTGGATGATCAATTAGGTCATTTTCGTCCTCCCTAGGCTTATTCTTGTCCAATTAGGGTTTTTAACCAATCTTGTGCATCCAATAAAATTGTTTGTGTCATTGAATTAATATTTAGGTCATTTTCGTCCTCCCTAGGCATATTCTTGTCCAATTAGGGTTTTTAACCAATCTTGTGCATCCAATAGGTGTGTTTGTGTCATTGGATGATCAATTAGGTCATTTTCGTCCTTCCTTGGCTTATTCTTGTCCAATTAAGGTTTTTAACCAATCCTGTGCATCCAATAGGTGTGTTTGTGTCATTGGATGATCAATTAGGTCATTTTCGTCCTCCCTAGGCTTATTCTTGTCCAATTAGGGTTTTTAACCAATCTTGTGCATCCAATAAGTTTGTTTGTGTCATGGAATTAATATTTAGGTCATTTTCGTCCTCCCTAGGCATATTCTTGTCCAATTAGGGTTTTTAACCAATCTTGTGCATCCAATAGGTGTGTTTGTGTCATTGGATGATCAATTAGGTCATTTTTGTCCTCCCTAGGCTTATTGTTGTCCAATTAGGGTTTTTAACCAATCTTATGCATCCAATAGGTGTGTTTGTGTCATTGGATGATCAATTAGGTCATTTTCGTCCTCCCTAGGCTTATTCTTCTCCAATTAGGGTTTTTAACCAATCTTGTGCATCCAATAAGTTCATTTGTGTCATTGCATTAACATTTAGGTCATTTTCGTCGTCCCTAGGCATATTCTTGTCCAATTAGGGTTTTTAACCAATCGTGTGTATCCAATAGGTGTGTTTGTTTCATTGGATTAACTTTTAGGTCATTTTCGTCCTTCCTAGGCCTATTCTTGTAGGGTTTTTAACCAAAGTTGTGCATCAAATAAGTTCATTTGTGTCATTGGATGATCAATTAGGTCATTTACGTCCTCCCTCGGCATATGCTGGCATATTCATGTCCAATTAGGATTTTTAACCAATCTTGTGCATCCAATAGGTGTGTTTGTGTCATTGGATGATCAATTAGGTCATTTTCGTCCTCCCTAGGCTTATTCTTGTCCAATTAGGGTTTTTAACCAATCTTGTGCATCCGATAAGTTTGTTTGTGTCATTGAATTAATATTTAGGTCATTTTCGTCCTCCCTAGGCATATTCTTTTACAATTAGGGTTTTTAACCAATCTTGTGCATCCAATAGGTGTGTTTGTTGCAATGGATGATCAATTAGGTCATTTTCGTCCTCCCTAGGCTTATTCTTGTCCAATTACGGTTTTTAACCAATCTTGTGCATCCAATAAGTTTGTTTGTTTCATTGAATTAATATTTAGGTCATTTTCATCCTCCCTAGGCATATTCTTGTCCAATTAGGGTTTTTAACCAATCTTGTGCGTCCAATAGGTGTGTTTGTGCCATTGGATGATCAATTAGGTCATTTTCGTCCTCCCTAGGCATATTCTTTTACAATTAGGGTTTTTAACCAATCTTGTGCATCCAATAGGTGTGTTTGTTGCAATGGATGATCAATTAGGTCATTTTCGTCCTCCCTAGGCTTATTCTTGTCCAATTAGGGTTTTTAACCAATCTTGTGCATCCAATAAGTTTGTTTGTTTCATTGAATTAATATTTAGGTCATTTTCGTCCTCCCTAGGCATATTCTTGTCCAATTAGGGTTTTTAACCAATCTTGTGCATCGAATAGGTGTGTTTGTGCCATTGGATGATCAATTAGGTCATTTTCGTCCTCCCTAGGCTTATTCTTGTCCAATTAGGGTTTTTAACCAATCTTGTGCATCCAATAACTTTGTTTGTGTCCTTCAATTAATATTTAGGTCATTTTCGTCCTCCCTAGGCATATTCTTGTCCAATTAGGGTTTTTAACCAATCTTGTGCATCCAATAGGTGTGTTTGTGTCATTGGATGATCAATTAGGTCATTTTCGTCCTCCCTAGGCTTATTCTTGTCCAATTAGGGTTTTTAACCAATCTTGTGCATCCAATAAGTTCATTTGTGTCATTGGATTAACATTTAGGTCATTTTCGTCCTCCCTAGGCATATTCTTGTCCAATTAGAGTTTTAGACCAATCTTGTCCATCCAATAGGTGTGTTTGTGTCATTGGATGATCAATTAGGTCATTTTCGTCCTCCCTAGGCTTATTCTTGTCCAATTAGGGTTTTTAACCAATCTTGTGCATCCGAGAAGTTTGTTTGTGTCATTAAATTAATATTTAGGTCATTTTCGTCCTCCCTAGGCATATTCTTGTCCAATTAGGGTTTTTAACCAATCTTGTGCATCCAATAGGTGTGTTTGTGTCATTGGATGATCAATTAGGTCATTTACGTCCTCCATAGGCTTATTCTTGTCCAATTAGGGTTTTTAACCAATCTTGTGCATCCAATAAGTTGAGTTGTGTCATTGGATTAACATTTAGGTCATTTTCGTCCTCCCTAGGCTTATTCTTGTCCAATTAGGGTTTTTAACCAATCTTGTGCATCCAATAAGTTCATTTGTGTCATTGGATTAACATTTAGGTCATTTTCGTCCTCCCTAGGCATATTCTTGTCCAATTAGGGTTTTTAACCATTCTTGTGCATCCAATAGGTGTGTTTGTGTCATTGGATGATTAATTAGGTTATTTTCGTCCTCCCTAGGCTTATTCTAGTCAAATTAGGGTTTTTAACCAATCTTGTGCATCCAATAGGTGTGTTTGTGTCATTGGATGATCAATTAGGTCATTTTCGTCCTCCCTAGGCTTATTCTTGTCCAATTAGGGTTTTTAACCAATCTTGTGCATCCAATAGGTGTGTTTGTGTCATTGGATGATCAATTAGGTCATTTTCGTCCTCCCTATGCTTATTCTTGTCCAATTAGGGTTTTTAACCAATCTTATGCATCCAATAGGTGTGTTTGTGGCAATGGATGATCAATTAGGTCATTTTCGTCCTCCCTAGGCTTATTCTTGTCCAATTAGGGTTTTTAACCGATCTTGTGCATCCAATAGGTGTGTTTGTGTCATTGGATGATCAATTAGGTCATTTTCGTCCTCTCTAGGCATATTCTTGTCCAATTAGGGTTTTTAACCAATCTTGTGCATCCAATAGGTGTGTTTGTGTCATTGGATGATCAATTAGGTCATTTTCGTCCTCCCTAGGATTATTCTTGTCCAATTAGGGTTTTTAACCAATCGTGTGCATCCAATAAGTTGAGTTGTGTCATTCGATTAACATTTAGGTCATTTTCGTCCTCCCTAGGCTTATTCTTGTCCAATTAGGGTTTTTAACCAATCTTGTGCATCCAATAAGTTCATTTGTGTCATTGGATTAACATTTAGGTCATTTTCGTCCTCCCTAGGCATATTCTTGTCCAATTAGAGTTTTAGACAAAACTTGTGCATCCAATAGGTGTGTTTGGGTCATTGGATGATCAATTAGGTTATTTTCGTCCTCCATAGACTTATTCTTGTCCAATTAGGGTTTTTAACTAATTTTGTGCAACCAATAAGTTCATTTGTGTCATTGGATGATCAATTAGGTCATTTTCGTCTTCCCTAGGCACATTCTTATCCAATTAGGGTTTTTAACCAATCTTGTGCATCCAATAGGTGTGTTTGTGTCATTGGATGATCAATTAGGTCATTTTCGTCCTCCCTAGGCTTATTCTTGTCCAATTAGGGTTTTTAACCAATCTTGTGCATCCAATAGGTGTGTTTGTGTCATTGGATGATCAATTAGGTCATTTTCGTCCTCCCTAGGCTTATTCTTGTCCAATTAGGGTTTTTAACCAATCTTGTGCATCCAATAAGTTCATTTGTGTCATTGGATTAACATTTAGGTCATATCCGTCCTCCCTAGGCATATTCTTGTCCAACTAGGGTTTTTAACCAATCTTGTGCATCCAATAGGTGTGTTTGTGTCAGTGGATGATCAATTAGGTCATTTTCGTCCTTCCTAGGATTATTCTTGTCCAATTAGGGTTTTTAACCAATCTTATGCATCCAATAAGTTCATTTGTGTTATTGGATTAACATTTAGGTCATATTCGTCCTCCCTAGGCATATTCTTGTCCAATTAGGGTTTTTAACCAATCTTGTGCATCCAATAGGTGTGTTTGTGTCATTGGATGATCAATTAGGTCATTTTCGTCCTCCCTAGGCTTATTCTTGTCCAATTAGGGTTTTTAACCAATCTTGTGCATCCAATAAGTTGAGTTGTGTCATTGGATTACCATTGAGGTCATTTTCGTCCTCCCTAGGCTTATTCTTGTCCAATTATGGTTTTTAACCAATCTTGTGCATCCAATAGGTGTGTTTGTGTCATTGGATGATCAATTAGGTCATTTTCGTCCTCCCTAAGCTTATTCTTGTCCAATTAGGGTTTTTAACCAATCTTGTGCATCCAATATGTTCATTTGTGTCATTGGATGATCAATTAGGTCATTTTCGTCCTCCCTAGGCTTATTCTTGTCCAATTAGGGTTTTTAACCAATCTTGTGCATCCAATAAGTTCATTTGTGTCATTGGATTAACATTTAGGTCATTTTCGTCCTCCCTAGGCATATTCTTGTCCAATTAGGGTTTTTAACCAATCTTGTGCTTCCAATAGGTGTGTTTGTGACATTGGATGATCAATTAGGTCAATTTCGTCTTCCCTAGCCTTATTCTTGTCCAATTAGGGTTTTTAACCAATTTTGTGCAACCAATAAGTTTGTTTATGTCATTGAATTAATATTTAGGTCATTTTCGTCCTCCCTAGGCATCATCTTTTCCAATTAGGGTTTTTAACCAATATTTTGCATCCAATAGGTGTGTTTGTGTCATTGGATGATCAATTAGGTCATTTTCGTCCTCCTTAGGCTTATTCCTGTCCAATTAGGGTTTTTAACCAATCTTGTACATCCAATAACTTTGTTTGTGACATTGAATTAATATTTAGGTCATTTTCGTCCTCCCTAGGCATATTCTTGTCCAATTAGGGTTTTTAACCAATCTTGTGCATCCAATAGGTGTGTTTGTGTCATTGGATGATCAATTAGGTCATTTTCGTCCTCCCTAGGCTTATTCTTGTCCAATTAGGGTTTTTAACCAATCTTGTGCATCCAATTGGTGTGTTTGTGTCATTGGATGATCAATTAGGTTATTTTCGTCCTTCCTAGGCTTATTCTTGTCCAATTAGGGTTTTTAACCAATCTTGTGCATCCAATAAGTTGAGTTGTGTCATTGGATTAACATTTAGGTCATTTTCGTCCTCCCTAGGCTTATTCTTGTCCAATTAGGGTTTTTAACCAATCTTGTGCATTCAATAGGTGTGTTTGTGTCATTGGATAATCAGTTAGGTCATTTTCGTCCTCCCTAGGCTTATTCTTGTCCAATTAAGGTTTTTAACCAATCTTGTGCATCCAATAGGTGTGTTTGTGTCATTGGATGATCAATTAGGTCATTTTCGTCCTCCCTAGGCTTATTCTTCTCCAATTAGGGTTTTTAACCATTCTTGTGCATCCAATAAGTTTGTTTATGTCAGTGAATTAATATTTAGGTCATTTTCGTCCTCCCTAGGCATGTTGTTGTCCAATTAGGGTTTTTAATCAATCTTGTGCATCCAATAACTTTTTTTGCGTCATTGAATTAATATTTAGGTCATTTTCGTCCTCCCTACGCATATTCTTGTCCAACTAGGGTTTTTAACCAATCTTGTGCATCCAATAGGTGTGTTTGTGTCATTGGATGATCAATTAGGTCATTTTCGTCCTCCCTAGGCTTATTCTTGTCCAATTAGGGTTTTTAACCAATCTTGTGCATCCAATAACTTTGTTTGCGTCATTGAATTAATATTTAGGTCATTTTCCTCCTCCCTAGGCATATTCTTGTGCAATTTGGGTTTTTAACCAATCTTGTGCATCCAATAGGTGTGTTTGTGTCATTGGATGATCAATTAGGTCATTTTCGTCCTCCCTAGGCTTATTCTTGTCCAATTAGGGTTTTTAACGAATCTTGTGCATCCAATAAGTTCATTTGTGACATTGGATTAACATTTAGGTCATTTTCGTCCTCCCTAGGCTTATTCTTGTCCAATTAGGGTTTTTAACCAATCTTGTGCATCCAATAAGTTCATTTGTGTCATTGGATTAACATTTAGGTCATTTTCGTCCTCCCTAGGCATATTCTTGTCCAATTAGGGTTTTGAACCAATCATGCGCATCCAATAGGTGTGTTTGTGTCATTGGATGATCAATTAGGTCATTTTCGTCCTCCCTAGGCTTATTCTTGTCCAATTAGGGTTTTTAACCAATCTTGTGCATCCAATAGGTGTGTTTGTGTCATTGGATGATCAATTAGGTCATTTTCGTCCTCCCTAGGCTTATTCTTGTCCAATAAGGGTTTTTAACCAATCTTGTGCATCCAATAGGTGTGTTTGTTTCATTGGATGATCAATTAGGTCATTTTCGTCCTCCCTAGGCTTATTCTTGTCCAATTAGGGTTTTTAACCAATCTTGTGCATCCAATAGGTGTGTTTGTGTCATTGGATGATCAATTAGGTCATTTTCGTCCTCCCTAGGCTTATTCTTGTCCAATTAGGGTTTTTAACCAATCTTGTGCATCCGATAAGTTTGTTTGTGTCATTGAATTAATATTTAGGTCATTTTCGTCCTCCCTAGGCTTATTCTTGTCCAATTAGGGTTTTAACCAATCTTGTGCATCCAATAAGTTCATTTGTGTCATTGGATTAATATTTAGGTCATTTTCGTCCTCCCTAGGCATTTTCTTGTCCAATTAGGGTTTTCAACAAATCTTGTGCATCCAATAGGTGTGCTTGTGTCATTGGATGATCAATTAGGTCATTTTCGTCCTCCCTAGGCTTATTCTTGTCCAATTAGGGTTTTTAACCAATCTTGTGCATCCAATAAGTTGAGTTATGTCATTGGATTAACATTTAGGTCATTTTCGTCCTCCCTAGGCATATTCTTGTCCAATTAGTGTTTTTAACCAATCTTGTGCATCCAATAGGTGTGTTTGTGCCATTGGATGATCAATTAGGTCATTTTCGTTCTCCCTAGGCTTATTCTTGTCCAATTAGGGTTTTTAACCAATCTTGTGCATCCAATAACTTTGTTTGTGTCCTTCAATTAATATTTAGGTCATTTTCGTCCTCCCTAGGCATATTCTTGTCCAATTAGGGTTTTTAACCAATCTTGTGCATCCAATAGGTGTGTTTGTGCCATTAGATGATCAATTAGGTCATTTTCGTCCTCCCAAGGCATATTCTTGTCCAATTAGGGTTTTTAACAAATCGTGTGCATCCAATAGGTGTGTTTGTGACATTGGATTATCAATTAAGTCATTTTCGTCCTCCATAGGTTTATTCTTGTCCAATTAGGGTTTTTAACCAATCTTGTGCATCCAATAAGTTGAGTTGTGTCATTGGATTAACATTTAGGTCATTTTCGTCCTCCCTAGGCATATTCTTGTCCAATTAGTGTTTTTAACCAATCTTGTGCATCCAATAGGTGTGTTTGTGTCATTGAGTGATCAATTAGGTCCTTTTCGTCCTCCCTAGGCATATTCTTGTCCAATTAGGGTTTTCAACCAATCTTTTGCATCCAATAGGTGTGCTTGTGTCATTGGATGATCAATTAGGTCATTTTCGTCCTCCCTAGGCTTATTCTTGTCCAATTAGGGTTTTTAACCAATCTTGTGCATCCAATAAGTTGAGTTGTGTCATTGGATTAACATTTAGGTCATTTTCTTCCTCCCTAGGCATATTCTTGTCCAATTAGTGTTTTTAACCAATCTTGTGCATCCAATAGGTGTGTTTGTGCCATTGGATGATCAATTAGGTCATTTTCGTCCTCCCTAGGCATATTCTTGTCCAATTAGGGTTTTTAACCAATCTTGTGCATCCAATAACTTTGTTTGTGTCCTTCAATTAATATTTAGGTCATTTTCGTCCTCCCTAGGCATATTCTTGTCCAATTAGGGTTTTTAACCAATCTTGTGCATCCAATAGGTGTGTTTGTGTCATTGGATGATCAATTAGGTCATTTTCGTCCTCCCTAGGCTTATTCTTGTCCAATCAGGGTTTTTAACCAATCTTGTGCATCCAATAAAATTGTTTGTGTCATTGAATTAATATTTAGGTCATTTTCGTCCTCCCTGGGCATATTCTTGTCCAATTAGGGTTTTTAACCAATCTTGTGCATCCAATAGGTGTGTTTGTGTCATTGGATGATCAATTAGGTCATTTTCGTCCTCCCTAGGCTTATTCTTGTCCAATTATGGTTTTTAACAGTTCTTGTGCATCTAATAGGTGTGTATGTGTCATTGGATGATCAATTAGGTCATTTTCGTCCTCCCTAGGCTTATTCTTGTCCAATTAGGGTTTTTAACCAATCTTGTGCATCCAATAGGTGTGTTTGTGTCATTGGATGATCAATTAGGTCATTTTCGTCCTCCCTAGGCATATTCTTGTCCAATAAGGGTTTTTAACCAATCTTGTGCATCCAATAAGTTTGTCTGTTTCATTGAATTAATATTTAGGTCATTTTCGTCCTCCATAGGCATATTCTTGTCCAATTAGGGTTTTTAACGAATCTTGTGCATCCAATAGGTATGTTTGTGTCATTGAATGATCAATTAGATCATTTTCGTCCTCCCTCGGCTTATTCTTGTCCAATTAGGGTTTTTAACCAATCTTGTGCATCCAATAAGTTGAGTTGTGTCATTGGATTAACATTTAGGTCATTTTCGTCATCCCTAGGCTTATTCTTGTCCAATTAGGGTTTTTAACCAATCTTGTGCATCCAATAGGTGTGTTTGTGTCATTGGATGATCAATTAGGTCATTTACGTCCTCCCTAGGCTTATTCTTGTCCAATTAGGGTTTTTAACCAATCTTGTGCATCCAAGAAGTTGAGTTGTGTCATTGGATTAACATTTAGGTCATTTTTCGTCCTCCCTAGGCTTATTCTTGTCCAATTAGGGTTTTTAACCAATCTTGTGCATCCAATAAGTTCATTTGTGTCATTGGATTAACATTTAGGTCATTTTCGTCCTCCCTAGGCATATTCTTGTCCAATTAGGGTTTTTAACCAATCTTGTGCATCGAATAGGTGTATTTGTGTCATTGGATGATCAATTAGGTTATTTTCTTCCTCCTTAGGCTTATTCTTGTCCAATTAGGGTTTTTAACCAATCTTGTGCATCCAATAGGTGTGTTTGTGTCATTGGATGATCAATTAGGTCATTTTCGTCCTCCCTAGGCATATTCTTGTCCAAATAGGGTTTGTAACCAATCTTGTGCATCCAATAAGTTTGTTTGTTTCATTGAATTAATATTTAGGTCATTTTCGTCCTCCCTAGGCATATTCTTGTCCAATTATGGTTTTTAACCAATCTTGTGCATCCAATAGGTGTGTTTGTGTCATTGGATGATCAATTAGGTCATTTTCGTCCTCCCTAGGCTTATTCTTGTCCAATTAGGGTTTTTAACCAATCTTGTGCATCCAATAGGTGTGTTTGTGTCATTGGATGATCAATTAGGTCATTTTCGTCCTCCCTAGGCATATTCTTGTCCAATTAGGGTTTTTAACCAATCTTGTGCATCCAATAAGTTGAGTTGTGTCATTGGATTAACTTTTAGGTCATTTTCGTCCTCCCTAGGCTTATTCTTGTTCAATTAGGGTTTTTAACCAATCTTGTGCATCCAATAAGTTCATTTTTGTCATTGGATTAACATTTAGGTCATTTTCGTCCTGCCTAGGCATATTCTTGTCCAATTAGGGTTTTTAACCAATCTTGTGCATCCAATAGGTGTGTTTGTGTCATTGGATGATCAATTAGGTCATTTTCGTCCTCCCTAGGCTTATTCTTGTCCAATTAGGGTTTTTAACCAATCTTGTGCATCCAATAGGTGTGTTTGTGTCATTGGATGATCAATTAGGTCATTTTCGTCCTCCTTAGGCATATTCTTGTCCAATTAGGGTTTTTAACCAATCTTGTGCATCCAATAAGTTGAGTTGTGTCATTGGATTAGCATTTAGGTCATTTTCGTCCTCCCTAGGCTTATTCTTGTCCAATTAGGGTTTTTAACCAATCTTGTGCATCCAATAAGTTCATTTGTGTCATTGGATTAACATTTAGGTCATTTTCGTCCTCCCTAGGCATATTCTTGTCCAATTAGGGTTTTTAACCAATCTTGTGCATCCAATAGGTGTGTTTGTGTCATTGGTTGATCAATTAGGTCATTTTCGTCCTCCCTAGGCTTATTCTTATCCAATTAGGGTTTTTAACCAATCTTGTGCATCCAATAGGTGTGTTTGTGTCATTGGATGATCAATTAGGTCATTTTCGTCCTCCCTAGGCTTATTCTTGTCCAATTAGGGTTTTTAACAAATCTTGTGAATCCAATAAGTTCATTTGTGTCATTGGATGATCAATTAGGTCATTTTCATCCTCCCTAGGCTTATTCTTGTCCAATTAGGGTTTTTAACCAATCTTGTGCATCCAATAACTTTGATTGTGTCATTGAATTAATATTTAGGTCATTTTCGTCCTCCCTAGGCATATTCTTGTCCAATTAGTGTTTTTAACCAATCTTGTGCATCCAATAGGTGTGTTTGTGTCATTGGATGATCAATTAGGTCATTTTCGTCCTCCCTAGGCTTATTCTTGCCCAATTAGGGTTTTTAACCAATCTTGTGCATCCAATAAGTTCATTTGTGTCATTGGATTAACATTTAGGTCATTTTCGTCCTCCATAGGCATATTCTTGTCCAATTAGGGTTTTTAACCATTCTTGTGCTTCCAATAGGTGTGTTTGTGTCATTGGATGATCAATTAGGTCATTTTCGTCCACACTAGGCTTATTCTTGTCCAATTAGGGTTTTTAACCAATCTTGTGCATCCAATAGGTTTGTTTGTGTCATTGGATGATCAATTAGGTCATTTTCGTCCTCCCTAGGCTTATTCTTGTCCAATTAGGGTTTTTAACCAATCTTGTGCATCCAATAAGTTCATTTGTGTCATTGGATTAACATTTAGGTCATTTTCGTCCTCCCTAGGCATATTCTCGTCCCATTAGGGTTTTTAACCAATCTCTTGCATCCAATAGGTGTGTTTGTGTCATTGGATGATCAATTAGGTCATTTTCGTCCTCCCTAGGCTTATTCTTGTCCAATTAGGGTTTTTAACCAATCTTGTGCATCCAATAAGTTCATTTGTGTCATTGGATTAACATTTAGGTCATTTTCGTCCTCCCTAGGCATATTCTTGTCCAATTAGGGTTTTTAACCAATCTTGTGCATCCAATAAGTTCATTTGTGTTATTGGATTAACATTTAGGTCATTTTCGTCCACCCTTGCTTATTCTTGTCCAATTAGGGTTTTTAACCAATCTTGTGCATCCAATAGGTGTGTTTGTGTCATTGGATGATCAATTAGGTCATTTTCGTCCTCCCTAGGCTTATTCTTGTCCAATTAGGGTTTTTAACCAATCTTGTGCATCCAATAAGTTCATTTGTGTCATTGGATTAACATTTAGGTCATTTTCGTCCTCCCTAGGCATATTATTGTCAAATTAGGGTTTTTAACCAATCTTGTGCATCCAATAGGTGTCTTTGTGTCATTGGGTGATCAATTAGGGTATTTTCGTCCTCCCTAGGCATATTCTTGTCCAATTAGGGTTTTTAACCAATCTTGTGCATCCAATAGGTGTGTTTGTGTCATTGGATGATCAATTAGGCCATTTTCGTCCTCCCTAGGTTTATTTTTGTCCAATTAGGGTTTTTAACCAATCTTGTGCATCCAATAGGTGTGTTTGTGTCATTGGATGATCAATTAGGTCATTTTCGTCCTCCCTAGGCTTATTCTTGTCCAATTAGGGTTTTTAACCAATCTTGTGCATCCAATAAGTTCATTTGTGTCATTGGATTAACATTTAGGTCATTTTCGTCCTCCCTAGGCATATTCTTGTCCAATTAGGGTTTTTAACCAATCTTGTGCATCCAATAAGTTCATTTGTGTCATTGGATGAACATTAAGGTCATTTTCGTCCTCCCTAGGCTTATTCTTGTCCAATTAGGGTTTTTAACCAATCTTGTGCATCCAATAAGTTCATTTGTGTCATTGGATTAACATTTAGGTCATTTTCGTCCTCCCTAGGCATATTCTTGTCCAATTAGGGTTTTTAACCAATCTTGTGCATCCATTAGGTGTGTTTGTGTCATTGGATGATCAATTAGGTCATTTTCGTCCTCCCTATGCTTATTCTTGTCCAATTAGGATTTTTAACCAATCTTGTGCATCCAATAGGTGTGTTTGTGTCATTGGATGATCAATTAGGTCATTTTCGTCCTCCCTAGGCTTATTCTTGTCCAATTAGGGTTTTTAACCAATCTTGTGCATCCGATAAGTTTGTTTGTGTCATTGAATTAATATTTAGGTCATTTTCGTCCTCCCTAGGCATATTCTTGTCCTATTAGGGTTTTTAACCAATCTTGTGCATCCAATAGGTGTGTTTGTGTCATTGGATGATCAATTAGGTCATTTTCCTCCTCCCTAGGCTTATTCTTGTCCAATTAGGGTTTTTAACCAATCTTGTGCATCCGATAAGTTTGTTTGTGTCATTGAATTAATATTTAGGTCATTTTCGTCCTCCCTAGGCATATTCTTGTCCAATTAGGGTTTTTAACCAATCATGTGCATCCAATAGATGTGTTTGTTGCAATGGATGATCAATTAGGTCATTTTTGTCTCCCTAGGCTTATTCTAGTCCAATTAGGTTTTTTAACTAATCTTGTGCATCCAATAAGTTTGTTTGTGTCATTGAATTAATATTTAGGTCATTTTCTTCCTCCCTAGGCATATTTTTGTCCAATTAGGGTTTTTAACCAATCTTGTGCATCCAATAGGTGTGTTTGTGCCATTGGATGATCAATTAGGTCATTTTCGTCCTCCCTAGGCATATTCTTGTCCAATTAGGGTTTTTAACGAATCGTGTGCCTCCAATAGGTGTGTTTGTGACATTGGATGATCAATTAAGTCATTTTCGTCCTCCATAGGTTTATTCTTGTCCAATTAGGGTTTTTAACCAATCTTGTGCATCCAATAAGTTGAGTTGTGTCATTGGATTAACATTTAGGTCATTTTCGTCCTCCCTAGGCATATTCTTGTCCAATTAATGTTTTTAACCAATCTTGTGCATCCAATAGGTGTGTTTGTGTCATTGAATGATCAATTAGGTCCTTTTCGTCCTCCCTAGGCATATTCTTGTCCAATTAGGGTTTTCAACCAATCTTGTGCATCCAATAGGTGTGCTTGTGTCATTGGATGATCAATTAGGTCATTTTCGTCCTCCCTAGGCTTATTCTTGTCCAATTAGGGTTTTTAACCAATCTTGTGCATCCAATAAAATTGTTTGTGTCATTGAATTAATATTTAGGTCATTTTCGTCCTCCCTAGGCATATTCTTGTCCAATTAGGGTTTTTAACCAATCTTGTGCATCCAATAGGTGTGTTTGTGTCATTGGATGACCAATTAGGTCATTTTCGTCCTCCCTAGGCTTATTCTTGTCCAATTAGGGTTTTTAACCAATCTTGTGCATCCAATAAAATTGTTTGTGTCATTGAATTAATATTTAGGTCATTTTCGTCCTCCCTAGGCATATTCTTGTCCAATTAGGGTTTTTAACCAATCTTGTGCATCCAATAGGTGTGTTTGTGTCATTGGATGATCAATTAGGTCATTTTCGTCCTCCCTAGGCTTATTCTTGTCCAATTAGGGTTTTTAACCAATCTTGTGCATCCAATAAGTTCATTTGTGTCATTGGATTAACATTTAGGTCATTTTCGTCCTCCCTAGGCATATTCTTGTCCAATTAGGGTTTTTAACCAAACTTGTCCATCCAATAGGTGTGTTTGTGTCATTGGATGATCAATTAGGTCATTTTCGTCCTCCCTAGGCTTATTCTTGTCCAATTAGGATTTTTAACCAATCTTGTGCATCCAACAAGTTTGTTTATGTCATTGAATTAATATTTAGGTCATTTTCGTCCTCCCTAGGCATATTCTTGTCCAATTAGGGTTTTTAACCAATCTTGTGCATCCAATAGGTGTGTTTGTGTCATTGGATGATCAATTAGGTCATTTTCGTCCTCCCTAGGCTTATTCTTGTCCAATTAGGGTTTTTAACCAATCTTGTGCATCCAATAAGTTCGTTTGTGTCATTGGATTAACATTTAGGTCATTTTCGTCCTCCCTAGGCATATTCTTTTCCAATTAGGGTTTTTAACCAATCTTGTGCTTCCAATAGGTGTGTTTGTATCATTGGATGATCAATTAGGTCATTTTCGTCCTCACTAGGCTTATTCTTGTCCAATTAGGGTTTTTAACCAATCTTGTGCATCCAATAGGTGTGTTTGTGTCATTGGATGATCAATTAGGTCATTTTCGTCCTCCCTAGGCTTATTCTTGTCCAATTAGGGTTTTTAACCAATCTTGTGCATCCAATAACTTTGATTGTGACATTGAATAAATATTTAGGTCATTTTCGTCCTCCCTAGGATTATTCTTGTCCAATTAGGGTTTTTAACCAATCTTGTGCATCCAATAGGTGTGTTTGTGTCATTGGATGATCAATTAGGTCATTTTCGTCCTTCCTAGGCTTCTTCTTGTCCAATTAGGGTTTTTAACCAATCTTGTGAATCCAATAAGTTCATTTGTGTCATTGGATTAACATTTAGGTCATTTTCGTCCTCCCTAGGCATATTCTTGTCCAATTAGGGTTTTTAACCAATCTTGTGCTTCCAATAGGTGTGTTTGTGTCATTGGATGATCAATTAGGTCATTTTCGACCTCTCGAGGCTTATTCTTGTCTAATTAGGGTTTTTAACCAATCTTGTGCATCCAACAAGTTTGTTTATGTCATTGAATTAATATTAAGGTCATTTTCGTCCTCCCTAGGCATATTCTTGTCCAATTAGGGTTTTTAACCAATCTTGTGCATCCAATAGGTGTGTTTGTGTCATTGGATGATCAATTAGGTCATTTTCGTCCTCCCTAGGCATATTCTTGTCCAATTAGGGTTTTTAACCAATCTTGTGCATTCAATAGGTGAGTTTGTGTCATTGGATGATCAATTAGGTCATTTTCGTCCTCCCTAGGCTTATTCTTGTCCAATTAGGGTTTTAAACCAATCTTGTGCATCCAATACGTTTGTTTGTGTCATTGAATTAATATTTAGGTCATTTTCGTCCTCCCTAGGCATATTCTTGTCCAATTAGGGTTTTTAACCAATCTTGTGCATCCAATAGGTGTGTTTGTGTCATTGGATGATCAATTAGGTCATTTTCGTCCTCCCTAGGCTTATTCTTGTCCAATTAGGGTTTTTAACCAATCTTGTGCATCCAATAGGTGTGTTTGTGTCATTGGATGATCAATTAGGTCATTTTCGTCCTCCTTAGGCATATTCTTGTCCAATTAGGGTTTTTAACCAATCTTGTGCATCCAATAAGTTGAGTTGTGTCATTGGATTAGCATTTAGGTCATTTTCGTCCTCCCTAGGCTTATTCTTGTCCAATTAGGGTTTTTAACCAATCTTGTGCATCCAATAAGTTCATTTGTGTCATTGGATTAACATTTAGGTCATTTTCGTCCTCCCTAGGCATATTCTTGTCCAATTAGGGTTTTTAACCAATCTTGTGCATCCAATAGGTGTGTTTGAGTTATTGGATGATCAATTAGGTCATTTTCGTCCTCCCTAGGCATATTCTTGTCCAATTAGGGTTTTTAACGAATCTTGTGCATCCAATTGGTGTGTTTGTGTCAATGGATGATCAATTAGGTCATTTTCGTCCTCCCTAGGCTTATTCTTGTCCAATTAGGGTTTTTAACCAATCTTGTGCATCCAATAGGTGTGTTTGTGTCATTGGATGATCAATTAGGTCATTTTCGTCCTCCCTAGGCTTATTCTTGTCCAATTAGGGTTTTTAACCAATCTTGTGCATCCAATAAGTTCATTTGTGTCATTGGATTAACATTTAGGTCATTTTCGTCCTCCCTAGGCATATTCTTGTCCAATTAGGGTTTTTAACCAATCTTGTGCATCCAATATGTGTGTTTGTGTCGTTGGATAATCAATTAGGTCATTTTCGTCCTCCCTAGGCTTATTCTTGTCCAATTAGGGTTTTTAACCAATCTTGTGCATCCAATAAGTTCATTTGTGTCATTGGATGATCAATTAGGTCATTTTCGTCCTCCCTAGGCTTATTCTTTTCCAATTAGGGTTTTTAACCAATCTTGTGCATCCAATAGGTGTGTTTGTGTCATTGGATTAACATTTAGGTCATTTTCGTCCTCCCTAGGCTTATTCTTGTCCAATTAGGGTTTTTAACCAATCTTGTGCATCCAATAAGATTGTGTGTGTCATTGAATTAATATTTAGGTCATTTTCGTCCTCCCTAGGCATATTCTTGCCCAATTAGGGTTTTTAACCAATCTTGTGCATCCAATAGGTGTGTTTGTATCATTGGATAATCAATTAGGTCATGTTCGTCCTCCCTAGGCTTATTCTTGTCCAATTAGGGTTTTTAACAAATGTTGTGCATCCAATATGTTTGTTTGTGTCATTGAATTAATATTTAGGTCATTTTCGTCCTCCCTAGGCTTATTCTTGTCCAATTAGGGTCTTTAACCAATCTTGTGCATCCAATAAGTTTGTTTGTTTCATTGAATTAATATTTAGGTCATTTTCGTCCTCCCTAGGCATATTCTTGTCCAATTAGGGTTTTTAACCAATCTTGTGCATCCAATAGGTGTGTTTGTGTCATTGGATGATCAATTAGGTCATTTTCGTCCTCCCTATGCTTATTCTTGTCCAATTAGGGTTTTTAACCAATCTTGTGCATCCAATAAGTTTGTTTGTTTCATTGAATTAATATTTAGGTCATTTTCGTCCTCCCTAGGCATATTCTTGTCCAATTAGGGTTTTTAACCAATCTTGTGCATCCAATAGGTGTGTTTGTGTCTTTGGATGATCAATTAGGTCATTTTCGTTCTCCCTAGGCTTATTCTTGTCCAATTTGGGTTTTTAACCATTCTTGTGCATCCAATAATTTCATTTGTGTCATTGGATAAACATTTAGGTCATTTTCGTCCTCCCTAGGCATATTCTTGTCCAATTAGGGTTTTTAACCAATCTTGTGCATCCAATAGGTGTGTTTGTGTCATTGGATGATCAATTAGGTCATTTTCGTCCTCCCTAGGCTTATTCTTGTCCAATTAGGGTTTTTAACCAATCTTGTGCATCCAATAAGTTGAGTTGTGTCATTGGATTAACATTTAGGTCATTTTTGTTCTCCCTACGCTTATTCTTGTCCAATTAGGGTTTTTAACCAATCTTGTGCATCCAATAGGTGTGTTTGTGTCATTGGATGATCAATTAGGTCATTTTCGTCCTCCCTAGGCATATTCTTGTCCAATTAGGATTTTTAACCAATCTTGGGCATCCGATAAGTTTGTTTGTGTCATTGAATTAATATTTAGGTGATTTTCGTCCTCCATAGGCATATTCTTGTCCAATTAGGGTTTTTAACCAATCTTGTGCATCCAATAGGTGTGTTTGTGTCATTGGATGATCAATTAGGTCATTTTCGTCCTCCCTAGGCTTATTCTTGTCCAATTAGGGTTTTTAACCAATCTTGTGCATCCAATAGGTGTGTTTGTGTCATTGGATGATCAATTAGGTCATTTTCGTCCTCCCTAGGCTTATTCTTGTCCAATTAGGGTTTTTAACCAATCTTGTGCATCCGATAAGTTTGTTTGTGTCATTGAATTAATATTTAGGTCATTTTCGTCCTCCCTAGGCATATTCTTGTCCAATTAGGGTTTTTAACCAATTTTGTGCATCCAATAGATGTGTTTGTTGCAATGGATGATCAATTAGGTCATTTTTGTCCTCCCTAGGCTTATTCTAGTCCAATTAGGGTTTTTAACTAATCTTGTGCATCCAATAAGTTTGTTTGTGTCATTGAATTAATATTTAGGTCATTTTCTTCCTCCCTAGGCATATTCTTGTCCAATTAGGGTTTTTAACCAATCTTGTGCATCCAATAGGTGTGTTTGTGCCATTGGATGATCAATTAGGTCATTTTCGACCTCCCTAGGCATATTCTTGTCCAATTAGGGTTTTTAACGAATCGTGTGCATCCAATAGGTGTGTTTGTGACATTGGATGATCAATTAAGTCATTTTTGTCCTCCATAGGTTTATTCTTGTCCAATTAGGGTTTTTAACCAATCTTGTGCATCCAATAAGTTGAGTTGTGTCATTGGATTAACATTTAGGTCATTTTCGTCCTCCCTAGGCATATTCTTGTCCAATTAGTGTTTTTAACCAATCTTGTGCATCCAATAGGTGTGTTTGTGTCATTGAATGATAAATTAGGTCCTTTTCGTCCTCCCTAGGCATATTCTTGTCCAATTAGGGTTTTCAACCAATCTTGTGCATCCAATAGGTGTGCTTGTGTCATTGGATGATCAATTAGGTCATTTTCGTCCTCCCTAGGCTTATTCTTGTCCAATTAGGGTTTTTAACCAATCTTGTGCATCCAATAAAATTGTTTGTGTCATTGAATTAATATTTAGGTCATTTTCGTCCTCCCTAGGCATATTCTTGTCCAATTAGGGTTTTTAACCAATCTTGTGCATCCAATAGGTATGTTTGTGTCATTGGATGATCAATTAGGTCATTTTGGTCCTCCCTAGGCTTATTCTTGTCCAATTAGGGTTTTTAACCAATCTTGTGCATCAAATAAGTTCATTTGTGTCATTGGATTAACATTTAGGTCATTTTCGTCCTCCCTAGGCATATTCTTGTCCAAATAGGGTTTTTAACGAATCGTGTGCATCCAATAGGTGTGTTTGTGACATTGGATGATCAATTAAGTCATTTTCGTCCTCCATAGGTTTATTCTTGTCCAATTAGGGTTTTTAACCAATCTTGTGCATCCAATAAGTTGAGTTGTGTCATTGGATTAACATTTAGGTCATTTTCGTCCTCCCTAGGCTTATTCTTGTCCAATTAGGGTTTTTAACCAATCTTGTGCATCCAATAAAATTGTTTGTGTCATTGAATTAATATTTAGGTCATTTTCGTCCTCACTAGGCATATTCTTGTCCAATTAGGGTTTTTAACCAATCTTGTGCATCCAATAGGTGTGTTTGTGTCATTGGATGATCAATTAGTTCATTTTGGTCCTCCCTAGGCTTATTCTTGTCCAATTAGGGTTTTTAACCAATCTTGTGCAACAAATAAGTTCATTTGTGTCATTGGATTAACATTTAGGTCATTTTCGTCCTCCCTAGGCATATTCTTATCCAATTAGGGTTTTTAACGAATCGTGTGCATCCAATAGGTGTGTTTGTGACATTGGATGATCAATTAAGTCATTTTCGTCCTCCATAGGTTTATTCCTGTCCAATTAGGGTTTTTAACCAATCTTGTGCATCGAATAAGTTCAGTTGTGTCATTGGATTAACATTTAGGTCATTTTCGTCCTCCCTAGGCTTATTCTTGTCCAATTAGGGTTTTTAACCAATCTTGTGCATCCAATAAGTTGAGTTGTGTCATTGGATTAACATTTAGGTCATTTTCGTCCTCCCTAGGCTTATTCTTGTCCAATTAGGGTTTTTAACCAATCTTGTGCATTCAATAACTTTTTTTGTGTCCTTGAATTAATATTTAGGTCATTTTCGTCATCCCTAGGCATATTCTTGTCCAATTAGGGTTTTTAACCAATCTTGTGCATCCAATAGGTGTGTTTGTGTCATTGGATGATCAATTAGGTCATTTTCGTCCTCCCTAGGCTTATTCTTGTCCAATCAGGGTTTTTAACCAATCTTGTGCATCCAATAACTTTGTTTGTGTCATTGAATTAATATTTAGGTCATTTTCGTCCTCCCTAGGCATATTCTTGTCCAATTAGGGTTTCTAACCAATCTTGTGCATCCATTAGGTGTGTTTGTGGCAATGGATGATCAATTAGGTCATTTTCGTCCTCCCTAGGCTTATTCTTGTCCAATTAGGGTTTTTAACCAATCTTGTGCATCCAATAGGTGTGTTTGTGTCATTGGATGATCAATTAGGTCATTTTCGTCCTCCCTAGGCTTATTCTTGTCCAATTAGGGTTTTTAACCAATCTTGTGCATCCAATAGGTGTGTTTGTGTCATTGGACGATCAATTAGGTCTTTTTCGTCCTCCCTAGGCATATTCTTGTCAAATTAGGGTTTTTAACCAATCTTGTGCATCCAATAAGTTGAGTTGTGTCATTGGATTAACATTTGGGTCATTTTCGTCCTCCATAGGCTTATTCTTGTCCAATTAGGGTTTTTAACCAATCTTGTGCATCCAATAAGTTGAGCTGTGTCATTGGATTAACATTTAGGTCATTTTCGTCCTCCCTAGGCTTATTCTTGTCCAATTAGGGTTTTTAACCAATCTTGTGCATCCAATAAGTTCATTTGTGTCATTGGATTAACATTTAGGTCATTTTCGTCCTCCCTAGGCATATTCTTGTCCAATTAGAGTTTTAGACAAAACTTGTGCATCCAATAGGTGTGTTTGGGTCATTGGATGATCAATTAGGTTATTTTCGTCCTCCATAGACTTATTCTTGTCCAATTAGGGTTTTTAACTAATTTTGTGCAACCAATAAGTTCATTTGTGTCATTGGATGATCAATTAGGTCATTTTCGTCTTCCCTAGGCACATTCTTATCCAATTAGGGTTTTTAACCAATCTTGTGCATCCAATAGGTGTGTTTGTGTCATTGGATGATCAATTAGGTCATTTTCGTCCTCCCTAGGCTTATTCTTGTCCAATTAGGGTTTTTAACCAATCTTGTGCATCCAATAGGTGTGTTTGTGTCATTGGATGATCAATTAGGTCATTTTCGTCCTCCCTAGGCTTATTCTTGTCCAATTAGGGTTTTTAACCAATCTTGTGCATCCAATAGGTGTGTTTGTGTCATTGGATGATCAATTAGGTCATTTTCGTCCTTTCTATGCTTATTTTTGTCCAATTAGGGTTTTTAAGCAATCTTGTGCATCCAATAAGTTCATTTGTGTCATTGGATGATCAATTAGGTCATTTTCGTCCTCCCTAGGCATATTCTTGTCCAACTAGGGTTTCTAACCAATCTTGTGCTTCCAATAGATGTGTTTGTGTCATTGGATGATCAATTAGGTCATTTTCGTCCTCCCTAGGCTTATTCTTGTCCAATTAGGGTTTTTAACCAATCTTGTGCATCCAATAGGTGTGTTTGTGTCATTGGATGATCAATTAGGTCATTTTCGTCCTCCCTAGGCTTATTCTTGTCCAATTAGGGTTTTTAACCAATCTTGTGCATCCAATAGGTGTGTTTGTGTCATTGGATGATCAATTAGGTCATTTTCGTCCTCCTTAGGCTTATTCTTGTCCAATTAGGGTTTTTAACCAATCTTGTGCATCCAATAGGTGTGTTTGTGGCATTGGATGATCAATTAGGTTATTTTCGTCCTCCCTAGGCTTATTCTTGTCCAATTATGGTTTTTAACTAATCTTGTGCATCCAATAGGTGGGTTTGTGTCATTGGATGATCAATTAGGTCATTTTCGTCCTCCCTAGGCTTATTCTTGTCCAATTAGGGTTTTTAACCAATCTTGTGCATCCAATAGGTGTGTTTGTGTCATTGGATGATCAATTAGGTCATTTTCGTCCTCCCTAGGCTTATTCTTGTCCAATTAGGGTTTTTAACCAATCTTGTGCATCCAATAAGTTCATTTGTGTCATTGGATTAACATTTAGGTCATTTTCGTCCTCCCTAGGCATATTCTTGTCCAATTAGGGTTTTTAACCAATCTTGTGCATCCAATAGGTGTGTTTGAGTTATTGGATGATCAATTAGGTCATTTTCGTCCTCCCTAGGCATATTCTTGTCCAATTAGGGTTTTTAACGAATCTTGTGCATCCAATTGGTGTGTTTGTGTCAATGGATGATCAATTAGGTCATTTTCGTCCTCCCTAGGCTTATTCTTGTCCAATTAGGGTTTTTAACCTATCTTGTGCATTTAATAAGTTGAGTTGTGTCATTGGATTAACATTTAGGTCATTTTCGTCCTCCCTAGGCTTATTCTTGTCCAATTAGGGTTTTTAACCAATCTTGTGCATCCAATAGGTGTGTTTGTGTCATTGGATGATCAATTAGGTCATTTTCGTCCTCCCTAGGCTTATTCTTGTCCATTTAGGGTTTTTAACCAATCTTGTGCATCCAATAAGTTGAGTTGTGTCATTTGATTAACATTTAGGTCATTTTCGTCCTCCCTAGGCTTATTCTTGTCCAATTAGGGTTTTTAACCAATCTTGTGCATCCAATAGGTGTGTTTGTGTCATTGGATGATCAATTAGTTCATTTTCGTCCTCCCTAGGCATATTCTTGTCCAATTAGGGTTTTTAACGAATCTTGTGCATCCAATAAGTTGAGTTGTGTCATTGGATGATCAATTAGTTCATTTTCGTCCTCCCTAGGCATATTCTTGTCCAATTAGGGTTTTTAACGAATCTTGTGCATCCAATAAGTTGAGTTGTGTCATTGGATGATCAATTAGGTCATTTTCGTCCTCCCTAGGCTTATTCTTGTCCAATTAGGGTTTTTAACCAATCTTGTGCATCCAATAAGTTGAGTTGTGTCATTGGATTAACATTTAGGTCATTTTCGTCCTCCCTAGGCATATTCTTGTCCAATTAGGGTTTTTAACCAATTTTGTGCATCCAATAGGTGTGTTTGTATCATTGGATGATCAATTAGGTCATTTTCGTCCTCCCTAGGCTTATTCTTGTCCAATTAGGGTTTTTAACAAATCTTGTGCATCCAATAAGTTCATTTGTGTCATTGGATGATCAATTAAGTCATTTTCGTCCTCCCTAGGCATATTCTTGTCCAACTAGGGTTTTTAACCAATCTTGTGCATCCAATAAGTTCATTTGGTTCATTGGATGATCAATTAGGTCATTTTCGTCCTCCCTAGGCATATTCTTGTCCAACGAGGGTTTTTAACCAATCTTGTGCATCCAATAGGTGTGTTAGTGTTATTGGATGATCAATTAGGTCATTTTCGTCCTCCCTAGGCTTATTCTTGTCCAATTAGGGTTTTTTTCCAATCTTGTGCATCCAATAGGTGTGTTTGTGTCCTTGGATGATCAATTAGGTCATTTTTGTCCTCCCTAGGCATATTCTTGTCCAACTTGGTTTTTTAACCAATCTTGTGCATCCAATAGGTGTGTTTGTGTCATTGGATGATCAATTAGGTTATTTTCGTCCTCCCTAGGCTTATTCTTGTCCAATTAGGGTTTTTAACCAATCTTGTGCATCCAATAAGTTCATTTGTGTCATTGGATTAACATTTAGGTCATTTTCGTCCTCCCTAGGCATATTCTTGTCCAATTAGGGTTTTTAACCAATCTTGTGCATCCAATAAGTTGAGTTGTGTCATTGGATTAACATTTAGGTCATTTCCAACCTCCCTAGGCTTATTCTTATCCAATTAGGGTTTTTAACCAATCTTGTGCATCCAATAAGTTCATTTGTGTCATTGGATTAACATTTAGGTCATTTTCGTCCTCCCTAGGCATATTCTTGTCCAATTAGGGTTTTTAACCAATCTTGTGCATCCAATAGGTGTGTTTTTGTCATTGGATGATCAATTAGGTCATTTTCGTCCTCCCTAGGGTTATTCTTATCCAATTAGGGTTTTTAACCAATCTTGTGCATCCAATAGGTGTGTTTGTGTCATTGGATGATCAATTAGGTCATTTTCGACCTCCCTAGGCTTATTCTTGTCCAATTAGGGTTTTTAACCAATCTTGTGCATCCGATAAGTTTGTTTGTGTCATTGAATTAATATTTAGGTCATTTTCGTCCTCCCTAGGCTTATTCTTGTCCAATTAGGGTTTTTAACCAATCTTGTGCATCCAATAAGTTCGTTTGTGTCATTGGATTAACATTTAGGTCATTTTCGTCCTCCCTAGGCATATTCTTGTCCAATTAGAGTTTTAAACCAATCTTGTGCATCCAATAGGTGTGTTTGTGTCATTGGATGATCAATTAGGTCATTTTCGTCCTCCCTAGGCTTATTCTTGTCCAATTAGGGTTTTTAACCAATCTTGTGCATCCAATAAGTTCATTTGTGTCATTGGATTAACATTTAGGTCATTTTCGTCCTCCCTAGGCATATTCTAGTCGAATTAGGGTTTTTAACCAATCTTGTGCATCCAATAGGTGTGTTTGCGTCATTGAATGATCAATTAGGTCACTTTCCTCCTCCCTAGGCATATTCTTGTGCAATTTGGGTTTTTAACCAATCTTGTGCATCCAATAGGTGTGTTTGTGTCATTGGATGATCAATTAGGTCATTTTCGTCCTCCCTAGGCTTATTCTTGTCCAATTAGGGTTTTTAACCAATCTTGTGCATCCAATAAGTTCATTTGTGTCATTGGATTAACATTTAGGTCATTTTCGTCCTCCCTAGGCATATTCTTGTCCAGTTAGGGTTTTTAACCAATCTTGTGCATCCAATAGGTGTGTTTGTGTCATTGGATGATCAATTAGGTCATTTTCGTCCTCCCTAGGCTTATTCTTGTCCAATTAGGGTTTTTAACCAATCTTGTGCATCCCATAACTTTGTTTGTGTCATTGAATTAATAATTAGGTCATTTTCGTCCTCCCCAGGCATATTCTTGTCCAATTAGGGTTTGTAACCAATCTTGTGCATGCAATAGGTGTGTTTGTGGCATTGGATGATCAATTAGGACATTTTCGTCCTCCCTAGGCTTATTCTTGTCCAATTAGGGTTTTTAACCAATCTTGTGCATCCAATAAGTTCATTTGTGTCATTGGATTAACATTTAGGTCATTTTCGTCCTCCCTAGGCATATTCTTGTCCAATTAGGGTTTTTAACCAATCTTGTGCTTCCAATAGGTGTGTTTGTGTCGTTGGATAATCAATTAGGTCATTTTCTTCCTCCCTAGGCTTATTCTTGTCCAATTAGGGTTTTTAACCAATCTTGTGCATCCAATAAGTTTGTTTGTGTCATTGAATTATCATTTAGGTCATTTTCGTCCTCCCTAGGCATATTCTTGTCCAATTAGGGTTTTTAACCAATCTTGTGCATCCAATAGGTGTGTTTGTGTCATTGGATGATCAATTTGGTCATTTTCGTCCTCCCTAGGCATATTCTTGTCCAATTAGGGTTTTTAACGAATCTTGTGCATCCAATAGGTGAGTTTGTGTCATTGGATGATCAATTAGGTCATTTTCGTCCTCCCTAGGCTTGTTCTTGTCCAATTAGGTTTTTTAACCAATCTTGTGCATCCCATAAGTTGAGTTGTGTCATTGGATTAACATTTAGGTCATTTTCGTCCTCCCTAGGCTTATTCTTGTCCAATTAGGGTTTTTAACCAATCTTGTGCATCCAATAAGTTGAGTTGTGTCATTGGATTAACATTTAGGTCATTTTCGTCCTCCCTAGGCTTATTCTTGTCCAATTAGGGTTTTTAACCAATCTTGTGCAACCAATAACTTTGTTTGTGTCCTTGAATTAATATTTAGGTCATTTTCTTCCTCCCTATGCATATTCTTGTCCAATTAGGGTTTTTAACCAATCTTTTGCGTCCAATAGGTGTGTCTGTGTCATTGGATGATCAATTAGGTCATTTTCGTCCTCCCTAGGCATATTCTTGTCCAATTAGGGTTTTTAACCAATCTTGTGCATCCAATAGGTGTGTTTGTGTCATTGGATGATCAATTAGGTCATTTTCGTCCTCCCTAGGCTTATTCTTGTCCAATTACGGTTTTTAACCAATCTTGTGCATCCAATAAGTTGAGTTGTGTCATTGGATTAACATTTAGGTCATTTTCGCCTCCCTAGGCTTATTCTTGTCCAATTAGGGTTTTTAACCAATCTTGTGCATCCAATAACTTTGTTTGTGTCCTTGAATTAATATTTAGGTCATTTTCGTCCTCCCTAGGCATATTCTTGTCCAATTAGGGTTTTTAACCAATCTTGTGCATCCAATAAGTTTGTTTGTGTCATTGAATTAATATTTAGGTCATTTTCGTCCTCCCTAGGCATATTCTTGTCCAATTAGGGTTTTTAACCAATCTTGTGCATCCAATAAGTTTGTTTGTTTCATTGAATTAACATTTAGGTCATTTTCGTCCTCCCTAGGCATATTCTTGTCCAATTAGTGTTTTTAACCAATCTTGTGCATCCAATAGGTGTGTTTGTGTCATTGGATGATCAATTAGGTCATTTTCGTCCTCCCTAGGCTTATTCTTGTCCTATTAGGGTTTTTAACCAATCTTGTGCATCCAATAAGTTTGTTTGTGTCATTAAATTAATATTTAGGTCATTTTCGTCCTCCCTAGTCATATTCTTGTCCAATTAGGGTTTTTAACCAATCTTGTGTATCCAATAGGTGTGTTTGTGTCATTGGATGATCAATTAGGTCATTTTCGTCCTCCCTAGGCTTATTCTTATCAAGTTATGGTTTTTAACCAATCTTGTGCATCCAATAGGTGTGTTTGTGTCATTGGATGATCAATTAGGTCATTTTCGTCCTCCGTAGGTATATTCTTGTCCAATTAGAGTTTTTAACCAATCTTGTGCATCCAATAGGTGTGTTTGTGTCATTGGATGATCAATTAGGTCATTTTCGTCCTCCCTAGGCTTATTCTTGTCCAATTAGGGTTTTTAACCAATCTTGTGCATCCAATAGGTGTGTTTGTGTCATTGGATGATCAATTAGGTCATTTTCGTCCTCCCTAGGCTTATTCTTGTCCAATTAGGGTTTTTAAGCAATCTTGTGCATCCAATAAGTTCATTTGTGTCATTGGATTAACATTTAGGTCATTTTCGTCCTCCCTAGGCATATTCTTGTCCAATTAGGGTTTTTAACTAATCTTGTGCATCCAATAGGTGTGTTTGTGTCATTGGATGATCAATTAGGTCATTTTCGTCCTGCCTAGGCATATTCTTGTCCAATTAGAGTTTTTATCCAATCTTGTGGATCCAATAGGTGTGTTTGTGTCATTGGATGATCAATTAGGTCATTTTCGTCCTCCCTAGGCATATTCTTGTCCAATTAGGGTTTTTAACTAATCTTGTGCATCCAATAGGTGTGTTTGTGTCATTGGATGATCAATTAGGTCATTTTCGTCCTGCCTAGGCATATTCTTGTCCAATTAGAGTTTTTAACCAATCTTGTGGATCCAATAGGTGTGTTTGTGTCATTGGATGATCAATTAGGTCATTTTCGTCCTCCCTTTCCATATTCTTGTCCAATTAGGGTTTTTAACCAATCTTGTGCGTCCGATAGATGTGTTTGTGTCATTGGATGATCAATTAGGTCATTTTCGTCCTACATAGGCATATTCTTGTCCAATTAGGGTTTTTAACCAATCTTGTGCATCCAATAGGTGTGTTTGCGTCATTGGATGATCAATTAGGTCATTTTCGTCCTCCCTAGGCTTATTCTTGTCCAATTAGGGTTTTTAACCAATCTTGTGCATCCAATAAGTTGAGTTGTGTCATTGGATTAACATTTAGGTCATTTTCGTCCTCCCTAGGCTTATTCTTGTCCAATTAGGATTTTTAACCAATCTTGTGCATCCAATAACTTTGTTTGTGTCCTTGAATTAATATTTAGGTCATTTTCGTCCTCCATAGGCATATTCTTGTCCAATTAGGGTTTTTAACCAGTGTTGTGCATCCAATAGGTGTGTTTGTGTCATTGGATGATCAATTAGGTTATTTTCGTCCTCCCTAGGCTTATTCTTGTCCAATTAGGGTTTTTAACCAATCTTGTGCATCCAATAAGTTCATTTGTGTCATTGGATTAACATTTAGGTCATTTTCGTCCTCCCTAGGCATATTCTTGTCCAATTAGGGTTTTTAACCAATCTTGTGCATCCAATAAGTTTGTTTGTGTCATTGAATTAATATTTAGGTTATTTTCGTCCTCCCTTGGCATATTCTTGTCCAATTAGGGTTTTTAACCAATCTTGTGCATCCAATAGGTGTGTTTGTGTCATTGGATGATCAATTAGGTCATTTTCGTCCTCCCTAGGCTTATTCTTGTCCAATTAGGGTTTTTAACCAATCTTGTGCATCTAATAAGTTCATTTGTGTCATTGGATGATCAATTAGGTCATTTTCGTCCTGCCTAGGCATATTCTTGTCCAATTAGGGTTTTTAACCAATCTTGTGCATCCAATAGGTGTGTTTGTGTCATTGGATGATCAATTAGGTCATTTTCGTCCTCCATAGGCTTATTCTTGTCCAATTAGGGTTTTTAACTAATCTTTTGCATCCAATAAGTTGAGTTGTGTCATTGGATTAACATTTAGGTCATTTTCGTCCTCCCTAGGCTTATTCTTGTCCAATTAGGGTTTTTAACCAATCTTGTGCATCCAATAAGTTCATTTGTGTCATTGGATTAACATTTAGGTCATTTTCGTCCTCCCTAGGCATATTCTTGTCCAATTAGGGTTTTTAACCAATCTTGTGCATCCAATAGGTGTGTTTGTGTCATTGGATGATCAATTAGGTTATTTTCGTCCTCCCTAGGCTTATTCTTGTCCAATTAGGGTTTTTAACCAATCTTGTGCATCCGATAACTTTGTTTGTGTCATTGAATTAATATTTAGGTCATTTTCGTCCTCCCTAGGCATATTCTTGTCCAATTAGGGTTTCTAACCAATCTTGTGCATCCATTAGGTGTGTTTGTGGCAATGGATGATCAATTAGGTCATTTTCGTCCTCCCTAGGCTTATTCTTGTCCAATTAGGGTTTTTATCCAATCTTGTGCATCCAATAGGTGTGTTTGTGTCATTGGATGATCAATTAGGTCATTTTCATCCTCCCTAGGCTTATTCTTGTCCAATTAGGGTTTTTAACCAATCTTGTGCATCCGATAAGTTTGTTTGTGTCATTGAATTAATATTTAGGTCATTTTCGTCCTCCATAGGCTTATTCTTGTCCAATTAGGGTTTTTAACCAATCTTGTGCATCCAATAAGTTCATTTGTGTCATTGGATTAACATTTAGGTCATTTTCGTCCTCCCTAGGCATATTCTTGTCCAATTAGGGTTTTTAACCAATCTTGTGCATCCAATAGGTGTGTTTTTGTCATTGGATGATCAATTAGGTCATTTTCGTCCTCCCTAGGGTTATTCTTATCCAATTAGGGTTTTTAACCAATCTTGTGCATCCAATAGGTGTGTTTGTGTCATTGAATGATCAATTAGGTCCTTTTCGTCCTCCCTAGGCTTATTCTTGTCCAATTAGGGTTTTCAACCAATCTTGTGCATCCGATAAGTGTGCTTGTGTCATTGGATGATCAATTAGGTTATTTTCGTCCTCCCTAGGCTTATTCTTGTCCAATTAGGGTTTTTAACCAATCTTGTGCATCCAATAAAATTGTTTGTGTCATTGAATTAATATTTAGGTCATTTTCGTCCTCCCTAGGCATATTCTTGTCCAATTAGGGTTTTTAACCAATCTTCTGCATCCAATAGGTGTGTTTGTGTCATTGGATGATCAATTAGGTCATTTTGGTCCTCCCTAGGCTTATTCTTGTCCAATTAGGGTTTTTAACCAATCTTGTGCATCAAATAAGTTCATTTGTGTCATTGGATTAACATTTAGGTCATTTTCGTCCTCCCTAGGCATATTCTTGTCCAATTAGGGTTTTTAACGAATCGTGTGCATCCAATAGGTGTGTTTGTGACATTGGATGATCAATTAAGTCATTTTCGTCCTCCATAGGTTTATTCTTGTCCAATTAGGGTTTTTAACCAATCTTGTGCATCCAATAAGTTGAGTTGTGTCATTGGATTAACATTTAGGTCATTTTCGTCCTCCCTAGGCTTATTCTTGTCCAATTAGGGTTTTTAACCAATCTTGTGCATCCAATAAGTTGAGTTGTGTTATTCGATTAACATTTAGGTCATTTTCGTCCTCCCTAGGCTTATTCTTGTCCAATTAGGGTTTTTAACCAATCTTGTGCATTCAATAACTTTTTTTGTGTCCTTGAATTAATATTTAGGTCATTTTCGTCATCCCTAGGCATATTCTTGTCCAATTAGGGTTTTTAACCAATCTTGTGCATCCAATAGGTGTGTTTGTGTCATTGGATGATCAATTAGGTCATTTTCGTCCTCCCTAGGCTTATTCTTGTCCAATTAGGGTTTTTAACCAATCGTGTGCATCCAATAAGTTGAGTTGTGTCATTCGGTTAACATTTAGGTCATTTTCGTCCTCCCTAGGCTTATTCTTGTCCAATTAGGGTTTTTAACCAATCTTGTGCATCCAATAAGTTCATTTGTGTCATTGGATTAACATTTAGGTCATTTTCGTCCTCCCTAGGCATATTCTTGTCCAATTAGGGTTTTTAACCAATTTTTGTTCATCCAATAGGTGTGTTTGTGTCATTGGATGATCAATTAGGTTATTTTCGTCCTCCCTAGGCTTATTCTTGTCCAATTAGGGTTTTTAACCAATCTTGTGCATCCAATAGGTGTTAAACCAATCTTGTGCATCCAATAGGTGTGTTTGTGGCAATAGATGATCAATTAGGTCATTTTCGTCCTCCCTAGGCTTATTCTTGTCCAATTAGGGTTTTTAACCTATCTTGTGCATCCAATAGGTGTTTTTGTGTCATTGGATGATCAATTAGGTCATTTTCGTCCTCCCTAGGCATATTCTTGTCCAATTAGGGTTTTTAACCAATCTTGTGCATCCAATAGGTGTGTTTGTGTCATTGGATGATCAATTAGGTCATTTACGTCCTCCCTAGGCTTATTCTTTTCCAATTAGGGTTTTTAACCAATCTTGTGCATCCAATAGGTGTGTTTGTGTCTTTGGATGATCAATTAGGTCATTTTCGTCCTCCGTAGGCTTATTTTTGTCCAATTAGGGGTTTTAACCAATCTTGTGCATCCGATAAGTTTGTTTGTGTCATTAAATTAATATTTAGGTCATTTTCGTCCTCCCTAAGCATATTCTTGTCCAATTAGGGTTTTTAACCAATCTTGTGCATCCAATAGGTGTGTTTGTGTCATTGGATGATCAATTAGGTCATTTTCGTCCTCCCTATGCTTATTCTTGTCTAATTAGGGTTTCTAACCAATCTTCTGCATCCAATAAGTTGAGTTGTGTCATTGGATTAACATTTAGGTCATTTTCGTCCTCCCTAGGCTTATTCTTGTCCAATTAGGGTTTTTAACCAATCTTGTGCATCCAATAAGTTCATTTGTGTCATTGGATTAACATTTAGGTCATTTTCATCCTCCCTAGGCATATTCTTATCCAATTAGGGTTTTTAACCAATCTTGTGCATCCAATAAGTTCATTTGTGTCATTGGATTAACATTTAGGTCACTTTCGTCCTCCCTAGGCATATTCTTGTCCAATTAGGGTTTTTAACCAATCTTGTGCATCCAATAGGTGTGTTTGTGTCATTGGATGATCAATTAGGTTATTTTCGTCCTCCCTAGGCTTATTCTTGTCCAATTAGGGTTTTTAACCAATCTTGTGCATCCAATAGGTGTTAAACCAATCTTGTGCATCCAATAGGTGTGTTTGTGGCAATAGATGATCAATTAGGTCATTTTCGTCCTCCCTAGGCTTATTCTTGTTCAATTAGGGTTTTTAACCAATCTTGTGCATCCAATAAGTTGAGTTGTGTCATTCGATTAACATTTAGGTCATTTTCGTCCTCCCTAGGCTTATTCTTGTCCAATTAGGGTTTTTAACCAAGCTTGTGCATCCAATAAGTTCATTTGTGTCATTGGATTAACATTTAGGTCATTTTCGTCCTCCCTAGGCATATTCTTGTCCAATTAGGGTTTTTAACCAATCTTGTGCATCCAATAGGTGTGTTTGTGTCATTGGATGATCAATTTAGGTCATTTTCGTTTTCCCTAGGCATATTCTTGTCCAATTAGGGTTTTTAATCAATCTTGTGCATCAAATAGGTGTGTTTGTGTCATTGGATGATCAATTTGGTCATTTTGGTCCTCCCTAGGCATATTCTTTTCCAATTAGGGTTTTAAACCAATCTTGTGCATCCAATAGGTGTGTTTGTGTCATTGGATGATCAATTAGGTCATTTTCGTCCTCCCTAGGCATATTCTTGTCCAATTAGGGTTTTTAACCAATCTTGTACATCCAATAGGTGTGTTTGTGTCGTTGGATGATCAATTAGGTCATTTTTGTCCTCCCTAGGCATATTCTTGTCCAATTAGGGTTTTTAACCAATCTTGTGCATCCAATAGGTGTGTTTGTGTCATTGGATGATCAATTAGGTCATTTTCGTCCTCCCTACGCTTATTCTTGTCCAATTAGGGTTTTTAACCAATCTTGTGCATCCAATTGGTGTGTTTGTGTCATTGGATGATCAATTAGGTCATTTTCGTCCTTCCTAGGCTTATTCTTGTCCAATTAGGGTTTTTAACCAATCTTGTGCATCCAATAGGTGTGTTTGTGTCATTGGATGATCAATTAGGTCATTTTCGTCCTCCCTAGGCTTATTCTTGTCCAATTAGGGTTTTTAACCAATCTTGTGCATCCAATAGGTGTGTTTGTGTCATTGGATGATCAATTAGGTTATTTTCGTCCTCCCTAGGCTTATTCTTGTCCAATTAGGGTTTTTAACCATTCTTGTGCATCCAATAAGTTTGTTTGTGTCATTGAATTAATATTTAGGTCATTTTCGTCCTCCTTAGGCATATTCTTGTCCAATTAGGGTTTTTAACCAATGTTGTGCATCCAATAAGTTCGTTTTTGTCATTGAATTAACATTTAGGTCATATTCGTCCTCCCTAGGCATATTCTTGACCAATTAGGGTTTTTAACCAATCTTGTGCATCCAATAGGTGTGTTTGTGTCATTGGATGATCAATTAGGTGATTGTCATCCTCCCTAGGCCTATTCTTGTCCAATTAGGGTTTTTAACCAATCTTGTGCATCCAATAGGTGTGTTTGTGTCATTGGATGATCAATTAGGTCATTGTCGTCCTCCCTAGGCTTATTCTTGTCCAATTAGGGTTTTTAACCAATCTTGTGCATCCAATAGGTGTGTTTGTGTCATTGGATGATCAATTAGGTTATTTTCGTCCTCCCTAGGCTTATTCTTGTCCAATTAGGGTTTTTAACCAATCTTGTGCATCCAATAGGTGTGTTTGTGTCATTGGATGATCAATTAGGTTATTTTCGTCCTCCCTAGGCTTATTCTTGTCCAATTAGGGTTTTTAACCAATCTTGTGCATCCAATAGGTGTGTTTGTGTCATTGGATGATCAATTAGGTCATTTATGTCCTCCCTAGGCATATTCTTGTCCAATTAGGGTTTTTAACCAATCTTGTGCATCTAATAGGTGTGTTTGTGTCATTGGATGATCAATTAGGTCATTTTCGTCCTCCCTAGGCTTATTCTTGTCCAGTTAGGGTTTTTAACCAATCTTGTGCATCCAATAGGTGTGTTTGTGTCATTGGATGATCAATTAGGTCATTTTCGTCCTCCCTAGGGTTATTCTTGTCCAATTAGGGTTTTTAACCAATCTTGTGCATCCAATAAGTTCATTTGTGTCATTGGATGATCAATTAGGTCATTTTCATCCTCCCTAGGCATATTCTTGTCCAATTAGGGTTTTTAACCAATATTGTGCATCCAATAGGTCTGTTTGTGTCATTGGATGATCAATTAGGTCATTTTCGTCCTTCCTAGGCTTATTCTTGTCCAATTAGGGTTTTTAACCAATCTTGTGCATCCAATAAGTTCATTTGTGTCATTGGATTAACATTTAGGTCATTTTCGTCCTCCCTAGGCATATTCTTGTCCAATTAGGGTTTTTAATTAATCTTGTGCATCCAATAGGTGTCTTTGTGTCATTGGATGATCAATTAGGTCATTTTCGTCCTCCCTAGGCTTATTCTTGTCCAATTAGGGTTTTTAACCAATCTTGTGCATCCAATAGGTGTGTTTGTGTCATTGGATGATCAATTAGGTCATTTTCGTCCTCCCTAGGCTTATTCTTGTCCAATTAGGGTTTTTAACCAAACTTGTGCATCCAATAGGTGTGTTTGTTACATTGGATGATCAATTAGGTTATTTTCGACCTCCCTAGGCTTATTCTTGTCCAATTAGGGTTTTTAACCAATCTTGTGCATCCAATAGGTGTGTTTGTGTCATTGGATGATCAATTAGGTCATTTTCGTCCTCCCTAGGCTTATTCTTGTCCAATTAGGGTTTTTAACCAATCTTGTGCATCCAATAGGTGTGTTTGTGTCATTGGATGATCAATTAGGTCATTTTCGTCCTCCCTAGGCTTATTCTTGTCCAATTAGGGTTTTTAACCAATCTTGTGCATCCGATAAGTTTGTTTATGTCATTGAATCAATATTTAGGTCATTTTCGTCCTCCCTAGGCATATTCTTGTCCAATTAGGGTTTTTAACCAATCTTGTGCATCCAATAGGTGTGTTTGTGTCATTGGATGATCAATTAGGTCATTTTCGTCCTCCCTAGGCTTATTCTTGTCCAATTAGGGTTTTTAACCAATCTTGTGCATCCAATAGGTTTGTTTGTGTCATTGGATGGTCAATTAAGTTATTTTCGTCCTCCCTAGGCTTATTCTTGTCCAATTAGGGTTTTTAACCAATCTTGTGCATCCAATAGGTGTGTTTGTGTCATTGGATGATCAATTAGGTCATTTTCGTCCTCCCTAGGCTTATTCTTGTCCAATTAGGGATCTTAACCAATCTTGTGCATCCAATAAGTTCATTTGTGTCATTGGATTAACATTTAGGTCATTTTCGTCCTCCCTAGGCATATTCTTGTCCAATTAGGGTTTTTAACCAATCTTGTGCATCCAATAGGTGTGTTTGTGTCATTGGATGATCAATTAGGTTATTTTCGTCCTCCCTAGGCTTATTCTTGTCCAATTAGGGTTTTTAACCAATCTTGTGCATCCAATAGGTGTGTTTGTGTCATTGGATGATCAATTAGGTCATATTCGTCCTCCATAGGCTTATTCTTGTCCAATTAGGGTTTTTAACCAATCTTGTGCATCCAATAAGTTGAGTTGTGTCATTGGATTAACATTTAGGTCATTTTCGTCCTCCCTAGGCTTATTCTTGTCCAATTAGGGTTTTTAACCAATCTTGTGCATCCAATAAGTTCATTTGTGTCATTGGATTAACATTTAGGTCTTTTTCATCCTCCCTAGGCTTATTCTTGTCCAATTAGGGTTTTTAACCAATCTTGTGCATCCAATAGGTGTGTTTGTGTCATTGGATGATCAATTAGGTTATTTTCGTCCTCCCTAGGCTTATTCTTGTCCAATTAGGGTTTTTAACCAATCTTGTGCATCCAATAGGTGTGTTTGTGTCATTGGATGATCAATTAGGTCATTTTCGTCCTCCCTAGGCTTATTCTTTTCTAATTAGGGTTTTTAACCAATCTTGTGCATCCAATAGGTGTGTTTGTGTCATTGGATGATCAATTTGGTCATTTTCGTCCTCCCTAGGCTTATTCTTGTCCAATTAGGGCTTTTAACCAATCTTGTGCATCCTATAAGTTCATTTGTGTCATTGGATTAACATTTAGGTCATTTTCGTCCTCCCTAGGCATATTCTTGTCCAATTAGGGTTTTTAACCAATCTTGTGCATCCAATAGGTGTGTTTGTGTCATTGGATGATCAATTAGGTTATTTTCGTCCTCCCTAGGCTTATTCTTGTCCAATTAGGGTTTTTAACCAATCTTGTGCATCCAATAGGTGGTTTTGTGTCATTGGATGATCAATTAGGTCATTTTCGTCCTCCCTAGGCTAATTCTTGTCCAATTAGGGTTTTTAACCAATCTTGTGCTTCCAATAGGTGTGTTTGTGTCATTGGATGATCAATTAGGTCATTTTCGTCCTCCTTAGGCTTATTCTTATCCAATTAGGGTTTTTAACCAATCTTGTGCATCCAATAGGTGTGTTTGTGTCATTGGATGATCAATTAGGTCATTTTCGTCCTCCCTAGGCTTATTCTTGTCCAATTAGGGTTTTTAACCAATCATGTGCATCCAATTGGTGTGTTTGTGTCATTTGATGATCAATTAGGTTATTTTCGTCCTCCCTAGGCTTATTCTTGTCCAATTAGGGTTTTTAACCAATCTTGTGCATCCAATAAGTTCATTTGTGTCATTGGATTAACATTTAGGTCATTTTCGTCCTCCCTAGGCATATTCTTGTCCAATTAGGGTTTTTAACTAATCTTGTGAATCCAATATGTGTGTTTGTGTCGTTGGATGATCAATTAGGTCATTTTCGTCCTCCCTAGGCTTATTCTTGTCCAATTAGGGTTTTTAACCAATCTTGTGCATCCAATAAGTTCATTTGTGTCATTGGATGATCAATTAGGTCATTTTCGTCCTCCCTAGGCATATTCTTGTCCAACTAGGGTTTTAAAACAATCTTGTGCATCCAATAGGTGTGTTTGTGTCATTGGACGATCAATTAGGTTATTTTCGTCCTCCCTAGGCTTATTCTTGTCCAATTAGGGTTTTTAACCAATCTTGTGCATCCAATAGGTGTGTTTGTGTCATTGGATGATCAATTAGGTCATTTTCGTCCTCCCTAGGCTTATTCTTGTCCAATTAGGGTTTTTAACCAATCTTGTGCATCCAATAGGTGTGTTTGTGTCATTGGATGATCAATTAGGTTATTTTCGTCCTCCCTAGGCTTATTCTTGTCCAATTAGGGTTTTTAACCAATCTAGTGCATCCAATAGGTGTGTTTGTGTCATTGGATGATCAATTAGGTCATTTTTGTCCTCCCTAGGCTTATTCTTGTCCAATTACGGTTTTTAACCAATCTTCTGCATCCAATAGGTGTGTTTGTGTCATTGGATGATCAATTAGGTCATTTTCGTCCTCCCTAGGCTTATTCTTGTCCAATTAGGGTTTTTAACCAATCTTGTGCATCCAATAGGTGTGTTTGTGTCATTGGATGATCAATTAGGTCATTTTCGTCCTCCCTAGGCTTATTCTTGTCCAATTAGGGTTTTTAACAAATCTTGTGCATCCAATAAGTTTATTTGTGTCATTGGATGATCAATTAGGTCATTTTCATCCTCCTTAGGCATATTCTTGTCCAACTAGGGTTTTAAACCAATCTTGTGCATCCAATAGGTGTGTTTGTGTCATTGGATGATCAATTAGGACATTTTCGTCCTCCCTAGGCTTATTCTTGTCCAATTATGGTTTTTAACCAATCTTGTGCATCCAATAGGTGTGTTTGTGTCATTGGATGATCAATTAGGTCATTTTCGTCCTCCCCAGGCTTATTCTTGTCCAATTAGGGTTTTTAACCAATCTTGTGCATCCAATAGGTGTGTTTGTGTCATTGGATGATCAATTAGGTCATTTTCGTCCTCCCTAGGCTTATTCTTGTCCAATTAGGGTTTTTAACCAATCTTGTGCATCCAATAACTTTGATTGTGTCATTGAATTAATATTTAGGTCATTTTCGTCCTCCCTTGGCATATTCTTGTCCAACTAGGGTTTTAAACCAATCTTGTGCATCCAATAGGTGTGTTTGTGTCATTGGATGATCAATTAGGTCATTTTCGTCCTCCCTAGGCTTATTCTTGTCCAATTAGGGTTTTTAACCAATCTTGTGCATCCAATAAGTTGAGTTGTGTCATTGGATTAACATTAAGGTCATTTTCGTTCTCCCTAGGCTTATTCTTGTCCAATTAGGGTTTTTAACCAATCTTGTGCATCCAATAAGTTCATTTGTGTCATTGGATTAACATTTAGGTCATATCCGTCCTCCCTAGGCATATTCTTGTCCAATTAGGGTTTTTAACCAATCTTGTGCATCCAATAGGTGTGTTTGTGACATTGGATGAGCAATTAGGTCATTTTCGTCCTCCCTAGGCTTATTCTTGTCCAATTAGGGTTTTTAACCAATCTTGTGCATCCAATAAGTTCATTTGTGTCATTGGATTAACATTTAGGTCATATCCGTCCTCCCTAGGCTTATTCTTGTCCAATTAGGGTTTTTAACCAATCTTGTGCATCCAATAGGTGTGTTTGTGTCATTGGATGATCAATTAGGTTATTTTCGTCCTCCCTAGGCTTATTCTTGTCCAATTAGGGTTTTTAACCAATCTTGTGCATCCAATAAGTTCATTTGTGTCATTGGATTAACATTTAGGTCATATCCGTCCTCCCTAGGCATATTCTTGTCCAATTAGGGTTTTCAACCAATCTTGTGCATCCAATAGGTGTGTTTGTGTCATTGGATGATCAATTAGGTCATTTTCGTCCTCCCTAGGCTTATTCTTGTCCAATTAGGGTTTTTAACCAATCTTGTGCATCCAATAAAATTGTTTGTGTCATTGAATTAATATTTAGGTCATTTTCGTCCTCCCTAGGCATATTCTTGTCCAATTAGGGTTTTTAACCAATCTTGTGCATCCAATAGGTGTGTTTTTGTCATTGGATGATCAATTAGGTCATTTTCGTCCTCCCTAGGGTTATTCTTATCCAATTAGGGTTTTTAACCAATCTTGTGCATCCAATAGGTGTGTTTGTGTCATTGAATGATCAATTAGGTCCTTTTCGTCCTCCCTAGGCTTATTCTTGTCCAATTAGGATTTTCAACCAATCTTGTGCATCCGATAAGTGTGCTTGTGTCATTGGATGATCAATTAGGTCATTTTCGTCCTCCCTAGGCTTATTCTTGTCCAATTAGGGTTTTTAACCAATCTTGTGCATCCAATAAAATTGTTTGTGTCATTGAATTAATATTTAGGTCATTTTCGTCCTCCCTAGGCATATTCTTGTCCAATTAGGGTTTTTAACCAATCTTGTGCATCCAATAGGTGTGTTTGTGTCATTGGATGACCAATTAGGTCATTTTCGTCCTCCCTAGGCTTATTCTTGTCCAATTAGGGTTTTTAACCAATCTTGTGCATCCAATAAAATTGTTTGTGTCATTGAATTAATATTTAGGTCATTTTCGTCCTCCCTAGGCATATTCTTGTCCAATTAGGGTTTTTAACCAATCTTGTGCATCCAATAGGTGTGTTTGTGTCATTGGATGATCAATTAGGTCATTTTGGTCCTCCCTAGGCTTATTCTTGTCCAATTAGGGTTTTTAACCAATCTTGTGCATCAAATAAGTTCATTTGTGTCATTGGATTAACATTTAGGTCATTTTCGTCGTCCCTAGGCATATTCTTGTCCAATTAGGGTTTTTAACGAATCGTGTGCATCCAATAGGTGTGTTTGTGACATTGGATGATCAATTAAGTCATTTTCGTCCTCCATAGGTTTATTCTTGTCCAATTAGGGTTTTTAACCAATCTTGTGCATCCAATAAGTTGAGTTGTGTCATTGGATTAACATTTAGGTCCTTTTCGTCCTCCCTAGGCTTATTCTTGTCCAATTAGGGTTTTTAACCAATCTTGTGCATCCAATAAGTTGAGTTGTGTTATTGGATTAACATTTAGGTCATTTTCGTCCTCCCTAGGCTTATTCTTGTCCAATTAGGGTTTTTAACCAATCTTGTGCATTCAATAACTTTTTTTGTGTCCTTGAATTAATATTTAGGTCATTTTCGTCATCCCTAGGCATATTCTTGTCCAATTAGGGTTTTTAACCAATCTTGTGCATCCAATAGGTGTGTTTGTGTCATTGGATGATCAATTAGGTCATTTTCGTCCTCCCTAGGCTTATTCTTGTCCAATTAGGGTTTTTAACCAATCTTGTGCATCCAATAGGTTGAGTTGTGTCATTGGATTAACATTTAGGTTATTTTCGTCCTCCCTAGGCTTATTCTTGTCCAATTATGGTTTTTAACCAATCTGGTGCATCCAATAGGTGTGTTTGTGTCATTGGATGATCAGTTAGGTCATTTTCGTCCTCCCTAGGCTTATTCTTGTCCAATTAGGGTTTTTAACCAATCTTGTGCATCCAATAGGTGTGTTTGTGTCATTGGATGATCAATTAGGTTATTTTCGTCCTCCCTAGGCTTATTCTTGTCCAATTAGGGTTTTTAACCAATCTTGTGCATCCGATAAGTTTGTTTGTGTCATTGAATTAATATTTAGTTCATTTTCGTCCTCACTAGGCTTATTCTTATCCAATTAGGGTTTTTAACCAATCTTGTGCATCCAATAGGTGTGTTTGTGTCATTGGATGATCAATTAGGTCATTTTCGTCCTCCCTAGGCTTATTCTTGTCCAATTAGGGTTTTTAACCAATCTTGTCCAATCAGGGTTTTTAACCAATCTTGTGCATCCAATAACTTTGTTTGTGTCATTGAATTAATATTTAGGTCATTTTCGTCCTCCCTAGGCTTATTCTTGTCCAATTAGGGTTTTTAACCAATCTTGTGCATCCAATAGGTGTGTTTGTGTCATTGGATAATCAATTAGGTCATTTTCGTCCTCCCTAGGCTTATTCTTTCCCAATTAGGGTTTTTAACCAATCTTGTGCATCCAATAAGTTGAGTTGTGTCATTAGATTAACATTTAGGTCATTTTCTTCCTCCCTAGGCTTATTCTTGTCCAATTAGGGTTTTTAACTAATCTTGTGCATCCAATAAGTTCATTTGTGTCATTGGATTTACATTTAGGTCATTTTCGTCCTCCCTAGGCATATTCTTGTCCAATTAGAGTTTTAGACCAATCTTGTGCATCCAATAGGTGTGTTTGTGTCATTGGATGATCAATTAGGTTATTTTCGTCCTCCCTAGGCTTATTCTTGTCCAATTAGGGTTTTTAACTACTCTTGTGCATCCAATAAGTTCATTTGTGTCATTGGATGATCAATTAGGTCATTTTCGTCATCCCTAGGCTTATTCTTGTGCAATTAGGGTTTTTAACCAATCTTGTGCATCCAATAGGTGTGTTTGTGTCATTGTATGATCAATTAGGTCATTTTCGTCCTCCTTAGGCTTATTCTTGTCCAATTAGAGTTTTTAACCAATCTTGTGCATCCAATAGGTGTGTTTGTGTCATTGGATGATCAATAAGGTCATTTTCGTCCTCCCTAGGCATATTCCTATCCAATTAGGGTTTTTAACCAATCTTGTCCATCCAATAGGTGTGTTTGTGTCATTGGATGATCAATTAGGTCATTTTCGTCCTCTCTAGGCTTATTCTTGTCCAATTAGAGTTTTTAACCAATCTTGTGCATCCAATAGGTGTGTTTGTGTCATTGGATGATCAATTAGGTCCTTTTCGTCCTCCCTAGGCATATTCTTGTCCAATTAGGGTTTTTAACCAATCTTGTGCATCCGATAAGTTTGTTTGTGTCATTGAATTAATATTTAGGTCATTTTCGTCCTCCCTAGGCATATTCTTGTCCAATTAGGGTTTTTAACCAATCTTGTGCATCCAATAGGTGTGTTTGTGTCATTGGATGATCAATTAGGTCATTTTCGTCCTCCCTAGGCTTATTCTTGTCCAATTAGGGTTTTTAACCAATGTTGTGCATCCGATAAATTTGTTTGTGTCATTGAATTAATATTTAGGTCATTTTCGTCCTCCCTAGGCATATTCTTGTCCAATTAGGGTTTTTAACCAATCTTGTGCATCCAATAGATGTGTTTGTTGCAATGGATGATCAATTAGGTCATTTTTGTCCTCCCTAGGCTTATTCTAGTCCAATTAGGGTTTTTAACCAATCTTGTGCATCCAATAAGTTTGTTTGTGTCATTGAATTAATATTTAGGTCATTTTCGTCCTCCCTAGGCTTATTCTTGTCCAATTAGGGTTTTTAACCAATCTTGTGCATCCAATAAGTTCATTTGTGTCATTGGATTAACATTTAGGTCATTTTCGTCCTCCCTAGGCATATTCTTGTCCAATTAGGGTTTTTAACCAATCTTGTGCATCCAATAGGTGTGTTTGTGTCATTGGATGATCAATTAGGTCATTTGAGTCCTCCCTAGGCTTATTCTTGTCCAATTAGGGTTTTGAACCAATCTTGTGCATCCAATAAGTTGAGTTGTGTCATTGGATTAACATTTAGGTCATTTTCATTCTCCCTAGGCTTATTCTTGTCCAATTAGGTTTTTAACCAATCTTGTGCATCCAATAAGTTCATTTGTTTCATTGGATTCACATTTAGGTCATTTTCGTCCTCCCTAGGCATATTCTTGTCCAATTAGGGTTTTTAACCAATCTTGTGCATCCAATAAGTTCATTTGTGTCATTGGATTAACATTTAGGTCATTTTCGTCCTCCCTAGGCATATTCTTGTCCAATTAGGGTTTTTAACCAATCTTGTGCATCCAATAGGTGTGTTTTTGTCATTGGATGATCAATTAGGTCATTTTCGTCCTCCCTAGGGTTATTCTTATCCAATTAGGGTTTTTAACCAATCTTGTGCATCCAATAGGTGTGTTTGTGTCATTGGATGATCAATTAGGTCATTTTCGTCCTCCCTAGGCTTATTCTTGTCCAATTAGGGTTTTTAACCAATCTTGTGCATCCAATAGGTGTGTTTGTGTCATTGGATGATCAATTAGGTCATTTTCGTCCTCCCTAGGCTTATTCTTGTCCAATTAGGGTTTTTAACCAATCTTTTGCATCCAATAGGTGTGTTTGTGTCATTGGATGACCAATTAGGTCATTTTCGTCCTCCCAAGGCATATTCTTGTCCAATTAGGGTTTTTAACCAATCTTGTGCATCCCATAGGTGTGTTTGTGGCAATGGATGATCAATTAGGTCATTTTCGTCCTCCCTAGGCTTATTCTTGTCCAATTAGGGTTTTTAACCAATCTTGTGCATCCAATAGGTGTGTTTGTGTCATTGGATGATCAATTAGGTCATTTTCGTCCTCCCTAGGCTTATTCTTGTCCAATTAGGGTTTTTAACCAATCTTGTGCATCCAATAGGTGGAGTTGTGTCATTGGATTATCATTTAGGTCATTTTCGTCCTCCCTAGGCTTATTCTTGTCCAATTAGGGTTTTTAACCAATCTTGTGCATCCAATAGGTGTGTTTGTGTCATTGGATGATCAATTAGGTTATTTTCATCCTCACTAGGCTTATTCTTGTCCAATTAGGGTTTTTAACCAATCTTGTGCATCCAATAAGTTCATTTGTGTCATTGGATTTACATTTAGGTCATTTTCGTCCTCCCTAGGCATATTCTTGTCCAATTAGGGTTTTTAACCAATCTTGTGCATCCACTAGGTGTGTTTGTGTCATTGGATGATCAATTAGGTTATTTTTCGTCCTCCCTAGGCTTATTCTTGTCCAATTAGGGTTTTTAACCAATCTTGTGCATCCAGTAGGTGTGTTTGTGTCATTGGATGACCAATTAGGTCATTTTAGTCCTCCCTAGGCATATTCTTGTCCAATTAGGGTTTTTAACCAATCTTGTGCATCCATTAGGTGTGTTTGTGGGAATGGATGATCAATTAGGTCATTTTCGTCCTCCCTAGGCTTATTCTAGTCTAATTAGGGTTTTTAACCAATCTTGTGCATCCAATAGGTGTGTTTGGGTCATTGGATGATCAATTAGGTCATTTTCGTCCTCCCTAGGCTTATTCTTGTCCAATTAGGGTTTTTAACCAATCTTGTGCATCCAATAGGTGTGTTTGTGTCATTGGATGATCAATTAGGTCATTTTCGTCCTCCCTAGGCTTATTCTTGTCCAATTAGGGTTTTTAACCAATCTTGTGCATCCAATAGGTGTGTTTGTGTCATTGGATGATCAATTAGGTTATTTTCGTCCTCCCTAGGCTTATTCTTGTCCAATTAGGGTTTTTAACCAATCTAGTGCATCCAATAGGTGTGTTTGTGTCATTGGATGATCAATTAGGTCATTTTTGTCCTCCCTAGGCTTATTCTTGTCCAATTACGGTTTTTAACCAATCTTCTGCATCCAATAGGTGTGTTTGTGTCATTGGATGATCAATTAGGTCATTTTCGTCCTCCCTAGGCTTATTCTTGTCCAATTAGGGTTTTTAACCAATCTTGTGCATCCAATAGGTGTGTTTGTGTCATTGGATGATCAATTAGGTCATTTTCGTCCTCCCTAGGCTTATTCTTGTCCAATTAGGGTTTTTAACAAATCTTGTGCATCCAATAAGTTCATTTGTGTCATTGGATGATCAATTAGGTCATTTTCGTCCTCCCTAGGCATATTCTTGTACAACAAGGGTTTTTAACCAATCTTGTGCATCCAATAGGTGTGTTTGTGTCATTGGATGATCAATTAGGTCATTTTCGTCCTCCCTAGGCTTATTCTTGTCCAATTAGGGTTTTTAACCAATCTTGTGCATCCAATAGGTGTGTTTGTGTCATTGGATGATCAATTAGGTCATTTTCGTCCTCCCTAGGCTTATTCTTGCCCAATTAGGGTTTTTAACCAATCTTGTGCATCAACTAAGTTGAGTTGTGTCATTGGATTAGCATTTAGGTCATTTTCGTGCTCCCTAGGCTTATTCTTGTCCAATTAGGGTTTTTAACCAATCTTGTGCATCCAATAAGTTCATTTGTGTCATTGGATTAACATTTAGGTCATTTTTGTCCTCCCTAGGCATATTCTTGTCCAATTAGGGTTTTTAACCAATCTTGTGCATCCAATAGGTGTGTTTGTGTCATTGGATGATCAATTAGGTCATTTTCGTCCTCCCTAGGCTTATTCTTGTCCAATTAGGGTTTTTAACCAATCTTGTGCATCCAATAGGTGTGTTTGTGTCATTGGATGATCAATTAGGTCATTTTCGTCTTCCCTAGGCATATTCTTGTCCAACTAGGGTTTTTAACCTATCTTGTGCATCCAATAACTTTGTTTGTGTCATTGAATGATCAATTAGGTCATTTTGGTCTTCCTTTGGTATATTCTTGTCCAATAAGGGTTTTTAACCAATCTTGTGCATCCAATAGGTGTGTTTGTGTCATTGGATGATCAATTAGGTCATTTTCGTCCTCCCTAGGCATATTCTTGTCCAACTAGGGTTTTTAACCAATCTTGTGCATCCAATAGGTGTGCTTGTGTCATTGGATGATCAATTAGGTCATTTTCGTCCTCCCTAGGCTTATTCTTGTCCAATTAGGGTTTTTAACCAATCTTGTGCATCCAATAAAATTGTTTGTGTCATTGAATTAATATTTAGGTCATTTTCGTCCTCCCTAGGCATATTCTTGTCCAATTAGGGTTTTTAACCAATCTTGTGCATCCAATAGGTGTGTTTTTGTCATTGGATGATCAATTAGGTCATTTTCGTCCTCCCTAGGGTTATTCTTATCCAATTAGGGTTTTTAACCAATCTTGTGCATCCAATAGGTGTGTTTGTGTCATTGAATGATCAATTAGGTCCTTTTCGTCCTCCCTAGGCTTATTCTTGTCCAATTAGGATTTTCAACCAATCTTGTGCATCCGATAAGTGTGCTTGTGTCATTGGATGATCAATTAGGTCATTTTCGTCCTCCCTAGGCTTATTCTTGTCCAATTAGGGTTTTTAACCAATCTTGTGCATCCAATAAAATTGTTTGTGTCATTGAATTAATATTTAGGTCATTTTCGTCCTCCCTAGGCATATTCTTGTCCAATTAGGGTTTTTAACCAATCTTCTGCATCCAATAGGTGTGTTTGTGTCATTGGATGATCAATTAGGTCATTTTGGTCCTCCCTAGGCTTATTCTTGTCCAATTAGGGTTTTTAACCAATCTTGTGCATCAAATAAGTTCATTTGTGTCATTGGATTAACATTTAGGTCATTTTCGTCCTCCCTAGGCATATTCTTGTCCAATTAGGGTTTTTAACGAATCGTGTGCATCCAATAGGTGTGTTTGTGACATTGGATGATCAATTAAGTCATTTTCGTCCTCCATAGGTTTAATCTTGTCCAATTAGGGTTTTTAACCAATCTTGTGCATCCAATAAGTTGAGTTGTGTCATTGGATTAACATTTAGGTCATTTTCGTCCTCCCTAGGCTTATTCTTGTCCAATTAGGGTTTTTAACCAATCTTGTGCATCCAATAAGTTGAGTTGTGTTATTGGATTAACATCTAGGTCATTTTCGTCCTCCCTAGGCTTATTCTTGTCCAATTAGGGTTTTTAACCAATCTTGTGCATTCAATAATATTTTTTGTGTCCTTGAATTAATATTTAGGTCATTTTCGTCATCCCTAGGCATATTCTTGTCCAATTAGGGTTTTTAACCAATCTTGTGCATCCAATAGGTGTGTTTGTGTCATTGGATGATCAATTAGGTCATTTTCGTCCTCCCTAGGCTTATTCTTGTCCAATTAGGGTTTTTAACCAATCTTGTGCATCCAATAGGTTGAGTTGTGTCATTGGATTAACATTTAGGTTATTTTCGTCCTCCCTAGGCTTATTCTTGTCCAATTATGGTTTTTAACCAATCTGGTGCATCCAATAGGTGTGTTTGTGTCATTGGATGATCAGTTAGGTCATTTTCGTCCTCCCTAGGCTTATTCTTGTCCAATTAGGGTTTTTAACCAATCTTGTGCATCCAATAGGTGTGTTTGTGTCATTGGATGATCAATTAGGTTATTTTCGTCCTCCCTAGGCTTATTCTTGTCCAATTAGGGTTTTTAACCAATCTTGTGCATCCGATAAGTTTGTTTGTGTCATTGAATTAATATTTAGTTCATTTTCGTCCTCACTAGGCTTATTCTTATCCAATTAGGGTTTTTAACCAATCTTGTGCATCCAATAGGTGTGTTTGTGTCATTGGATGATCAATTAGGTCATTTTCGTCCTCCCTAGGCTTATTCTTGTCCAATTAGGGTTTTTAACCAATCTTGTCCAATCAGGGTTTTTAACCAATCTTGTGCATCCAATAACTTTGTTTGTGTCATTGAATTAATATTTAGGTCATTTTCGTCCTCCCTAGGCTTATTCTTGTCCAATTAGGGTTTTTAACCAATCTTGTGCATCCAATAGGCGTGTTTGTGTCATTGGATGATCAATTAGGTCATTTTCGTCCTCCCTAGGCTTTTTGTTGTCCAATTAGGGTTTTTAACCAATCTTGTGCATCCAATAAGTTCATTTGTGTCATTGGATTAACATTTAGGTCATTTTCGTCCTCCCTAGGCATATTCTTGTCCAATTAGGGTTTTTAACCAATCTTGTGCATCCAATAGGTGTGTTTGTGTCATTGGATGATCAATTAGGTCATTTTCGACCTCCCTAGGCTTATTCTTGTCAAATTATGATTTTTAACCAATCTTGTGCATCCCATAAGTTCATTTGTGTCATTGGATGATCAATTAGGTCATTTTCGTCCTCCCTAGGCATATTCTTGTCCAACTAGGGTTTTTAACCAATCTTGTGCATCCAATAGGTATGTTTGTGCCTTTGGATGATCAATTAGGTCATTTTCGTCCTCCCTAGGCTTATTCTTGTCCAATTAGGGTTTTTAACCAATCTTGTGCATCCAATATGTGTGTTTGTGTCATTGGATGATCAATTAGGTCATTTTCGTCCTCCCTAGGCTTATTCTTGTCCATTTAGGGTTTTTAACCAATCTTGTGCATCCAATAGGTGTGTTTGTGTCATTGGATGATCAATTAGGTCATTTTCGTCCTCCCTATGCTTATTCTTGTTCAAATAGGCTTTTTAACCAATCTTGTGCATCCAATAACTTTGTTTGTGTCATTGAATTAATATTTAGGTCATTTTCGTCCTCCCTAGGCATATTCTGGTCCAATTAGGGTTTTTAACCAATCTTGTGCATCCAATAGGTGTGTTTGTGTCATTGGATGATCAATTAGGTCATTTTCGTCCTCCCTAGGCTTATTCTTTCCCAATTAGGGTTTTTAACCAATCTTGTGCATCCAATAAGTTCATTTGTGTCATTGGATTAACATTTAGGTCATTTTCGTCCTCCATAGGCATATTCTTGTCCAATTAGGGTTTTTAACCATTCTTGTGCTTCCAATAGATGTGTTTGTGTCATTGGATGATCAATTAGGTCATTTTCGTCCTCACTAGGCTTATTCTTGTCCAATTAGGGTTTTTAACCAATCTTGTGCATCCAATAGGTGTGTTTGTGTCATTGGATGATCAATTAGGTCATTTTCGTCCTCCCTAGGCTTATTCTTGTCCAATTACGGTTTTTAACCAATCTTGTGCATCCAATAACTTTGTTTGCGTCATTGAATTAATATTTAGGTCATTTTCCTCCTCCCTAGGTATATTCTTTTCCAATTAGGGTTTTTAACCAATCTTGTGCATCCAATAGGTGTGTTTGTGTCATTGGATGATCAATTAGGTCATTTTCGTCCTCCCTAGGCTTATTCTTGTCCAATTAGGGTTTTTAACCAATCTTGTGCATCCAATAGGTGAGTTTGTGTCATTGGATTAACATTTAGGTCATTTTCGTCCTCCCTAGGCTTATTCTTGTCCAATTAGGGTTTTTAACCAGTCTTATGCTTCCAATAAGTGTGTTTGTGTCATTGGATGATCAATTAGGTCATTTTCGTCCTTCCTAGGCATATTCTTGTCCAATTAGAGTTTTTAACCAGTCTTGTGCATCCAATAAGTTTGTTTGTGTCATTGAATTATATTTAGGTCATTTTCGTCCTCCCTAGGCATATTCATGTCCAGTTAGGGTTTTTAACCAATCTTGTGCATCCAATAGGTGTGTTTGTGTCATTGGATGATCAATTAGGTCATTTTCGTCCTCCCTATGCTTATTCTTGTCCAATTAGGGTTTTTAACCAATCTTGTGCATCAATTAACTTTTTTTGTGTCATTGAATTAATATTTAGGTCATTTTCCTCCTCCCTAGGCATATTCATGTCCAATTAGGGTTTTTAAGCAATCTTGTGCATCCAATAGGTGTGTTTGTGTCATTGGATGATCAATTAGGTCATTTTCGTCCTTCCAAGGCATATTCTTGTCCAATTAGGGTTTTTAACCAGTCTTGTGCATCCAATAGGTGTGTTTGTGTCATTGGATGATCAATTAGGTCATTTTCTTCCTCCCAAGGCTTATTCTTGTCCAATTAGGGTTTTTAACCAATCTTGTGCATCCAATAAGTTCATTTGTGTCATTGGATTAACATTTAGGTCATTTTCGTCCTCCCTAGGCATATTCTTGTCCAATTAGGGTTTTTAACCAATCTTGTGCATCCAATAGGTGTGTTTGTGTCATTGGATGATCAATTAGGTCATTTTCGTCCTCCCTATGCTTATTCTTGTCCAATTAGGGTTTTTAGCCAATCTTGTGCATCCAATAAGTTCATTTGTGTCATTGGATGATCAATTAGGTCATTTTCGTCCTCCCTAGGCATATTCTTGTCCAACTAGGGTTTTTAACCAACCTTGTGCATCCAATAGGTGTGTTTGTATCATTGGATGATCAATTAGGTCATTTTCGTCCTCCTTAAGCTTATTCTTGTCCAATTAGGGTTTTTAACCAATCTTGTGCATCCAATAAGTTCATTTGTGTCATTGGATTAACATTTAGGTCATTTTCGTCCTCCCTAGGCATATTCTTGTCCAATTAGGGTTTTTAACCAATCTTGTGCATCCAATAGGTGTGTTTGTGTCATTGGATGATCAATTAGGTCATTTTCGTCCTTCCTAGGCTTATTCTTGTCTAATTAGGGTTTTTTAACCAATTTTGTGCATCCAATAAGTTCATTTGTGTCATTGGATTAACATTTAGGTCATTTTCGTCCTCCCTAGGCATATTCTTGTCCAATTAGGGTTTTTAACCAATCTTGTGCATCCAATAGGTGTGTTTGTGTCATTGGATGATCAATTAGGTCATTTTCGTCCTCCCTAGGCTTATTCTTGTCCAATTAGGGTTTTTAACCAATCTTGTACATCCAATAAGTTTATTTGTGTCATTGGATTAACAGTTAGGTCATTTTCGTCCTCCCTAGGCATATTCTTGTCCAATTAGGGTTTTTAACCAATCTTGTGCTTCCAATAGGTGTGTTTGTGTCATTGAATGATCAATTAGGTCATTTTCGTCCTCCCCAGGCTTATTCTTGTCCAATTAGAGTTTTTAACCAATCTTGTGTATCCAATAACTTTGTTTGTGTCATTGAATTAATATTTAGGTCATTTTCGTCCTCCCTAGGCATATTCTTGTCCAATTAGGGTTTTTAACCAATCTTGTGCATCCAATAGGTGTGTTTGTGTCATTGGATGATCAATTAGGTCATTTTCGTCCTCCCTAGGCTTATTCTTGTCCAATTAGGGTTTTTAACCAATCTTGTGCATCCGATAAGTTTGTTTGTGTCATTGAATTAATATTTAGGTCATTTTCGTCCTCCTTAGGCATATTCTTGTCCAATTAGGGTTTTTAACCAATCTTGTGCATCCAATTGGTGTGTTTGTGTCATTGGATGATCAATTAGGTCATTTTTGTCCTCCCTAGGCTTATTCTTGTCCAATTAGGGTTTTTAACCAATCTTGTGCATCCAATAAGTTGAGTTGTGTCATTGAAATAATATTTAGGTCATTTTCGTCCTCCCTAGGCATATTCTTGTACAATTAGGGTTTTTAACCAATCTTGTGCATCCAATAGGTGTGTTTGTGTCATTGGATGATCAATTAGGTCATTTTCGTCCTCCCTAGGCTTATTCATGTCCAATTAGGGTTTTTAACCAATCTTGTGCATCCAATAGGTGTGTTTGTGTCATTGGCTGATCAATTAGGTCATTTTCGTCCTCCCTAGGCTTATTCTTGTCCAATTAGGGTTTTTAACCAATCTTGTGCATCCAATAGGTGTGTTTGTGTCATTGGATGATCAATTAGGTTATTTTCGTCCTCCCTAGGCTTATTCTTGTCCAATTAGGGTTTTTAACCAATCTTGTGCATCCAATAGGTGTCTTTGTGTCATTGGATGATCAATTAGGTCATTTTCGTCCTCCCTAGGCATATTCTTGTCCAATTAGGGTTTTTAACGAATCTTGTGCATCCAATAGGTGTGTTTGTGTCATTGGATGATCAATTAGGTCATTTTCGTCCTCCCCAGGCTTATTCTTGTCCAATTAGGGTTTTTAACCAATCTTGTGCATCCGATAAGTTTGTTTGTGTCATTGAATTAATATTTAGGTCATTTTCGTCCTCCCTAGGCATATTCTTGTCCAATTAGGGTTTTTAACCAATCTTGTGCATCCAATAGGTGTGTTTGTGTCATTGGATGATCAATTAGGTCATTTTCGTCCTCCCTAGGCATATTCTTGTCCAATTAGGGTTTTTAACGAATCTTGTGCATCCAATAGGTGTGTTTGTGTTATTGGATGATCAATTAGGTTATTTTCTTCCTCCCTAGGCATATTCTTGTCCAATTAGGTTTTTAACGAATCTTGTGCATCCAGTAGGTGTGTTTGTGTCATTGGATGATCAATTAGGTCATTTTCGTCCTCCCTATGCATATTCTTGTCCGATTAGGGTTTTTAACCAATCTTGTGCATCCAATAGGTGTGTTTGTGTCATTGGATGATCAATTAGGTCATTTTTGTCCTCCCTAGGCATATTCTTGTCCGATTAGGGTTTTTAACCAATCTTGTGCATCCAATAAGTTGAGTGGTTTTATTGGATTAACATTTAGGTCATTTTCGTCCTCCCTAGGCTTATTCTTGTCCAATTAGGGTTTTTAACCAATCTTGTGCATCCAATAAATTCATTTGTGTCATTGGATTAACATTTAGGTCATTTTCGTCCTCCCTAGGCATATTCTTGTCCAATTAGGGTTTTTAACCAATCTTGTGCTTCCAATAGGTGTGTTTGTGTCATTGGATGATCAATTAGGTCATTTTCTTCCTCCCTAGGCTTATTCTTGTCCAATTAGGGTTTTTAACCAATCTTGTGCATTCAATAAGTTCATTTGTGTCATTGGATGATCAATTAGGTTATTTTCGTCCTCCCTAGGCTTATTCTTGTCCAATTAGGGTTTTTAACCAATCTTGTGCATCCAATAAGTTGAGTTGTGTCATTGGATTTACATTTAGGTCATTTTCGTCCTCCGTAGGCTTATTCTTGTCCAATTAGGGTTTTTAACCAATCTTGTGCATCCAATAGGCATGTTTGTGTCATTGGATGATCAATTAGGTCATTTTCGTCCTCCCTAGGCTTATTCATACCCAATTAGAGTTTTTAACCAATCTTGTGCATCCAATAAGTTGAGTTGTGTCATTGGATGATCAATTAGGTCATTTTCGTCCTCCCTAGGCTTATTCTTGTCCAATTAGGGTTTTTAACCAATCTTGTGCATCCAATAAGTTTGTTTATGTCATTGAATTAATATTTAGGTCATTTTCGTCCTCCCTAGGCATATTCTTGTCCAATTAGGGTTTTTAACCAATCTTGTGCATCCAATAGGTGTGTTTGTGTCATTGGATGATCAATTAGGTCAATTTCGTCCTCCCTAGGCTTATTCTTGTCCAATTAGGGTTTTTAACCAATCTTGTGCATCCAATAGGTGTGTTTGTGTCATTGGATGATCAATTAGGTCATTTCCGTCCTTCCTAGGCATATTCTTGTCCAATTACGGTTTTTAACTAGTCTTGTGCATCCAATAGGTGTGTTTGTGTCATTGGATGATCAATTAGGTCATTTTCGTCCTCCCAATGCTTATTCTTGTCCAATTATGGTTTTTAACCAATCTTGTGCATCCAATAAGTTCATTTGTGTCATTGGATTAACATTTAGGTCATTTTCGTCCTCCCAAGGCATATTCTTCTCCAATTAGGGTTTTTAACCAATCTTGTGCATCCAATAGGTGTGTTTGTGTCATTGGATGATCAATTAGGTCATTTTCGTCCTCCCTAGGCTTATTCTTGTCCAATTAGGGTTTTTAACCAATCTTGTGCATCCAATAAGTTCATTTGTGTCATTGGATGATCAATTAGGTCATTTTCGTCCTCCCTATGCATATTCTTGTCCAACTAGGGTTTTTAACCAATCTTGTGCATCCAATAGTTGTGTTTGTGTCTTTGGATGATCAATTAGGTCATTTTCTTCCTCCCTAGGTTTATTCTTGTCCAATTAGGGTTTTAAACCAATCTTGTGCATCCAATAGGTGTGTTTGTGTCATTGGATTAACATTTAGGTGATTTTCGTCCTCCCTAGGCGTATTCTTGTCCAATTAGGGTTTTTAACCTATCTTGTGCATTCAATAAGTTTGTTTGTGTCATTGAATTAATATTTAGGTCATTTTCGTCCTCCCTAGGCATATTCTTGTCCAATTAGGGTTTTTAACCAATCTTGTGCATCCAATAGGTGTGTTTGTGTCATTGGATGATCAATTAGGTCATTTTCGTCCTCCCTAGGCTTATTCTTGTCCAATTAGGGTTTTTAACCAATCTTGTGCATCCAATAAGTTGAGTTGTGTCATTGGATTTACATTTATGTCATTTTCGTCCTCCGTAGGCTTATTCTTGTCCAATTAGGGTTTTTAACCAATCTTGTGCATCCAATAGGCGTGTTTGTGTCATTCGATGATCAATTAGGTCATTTTCGTCCTCCATAGGCTTATTCTTACCCAATTAGAGTTTTTAACCAATCTTGTGCATCCAATAAGTTGAGTTGTGTCATTGGATGATCAATTAGGTCATTTTCGTCCTCCCTAGGCTTATTCTTGTCCAATTAGGGTTTTTAACCAATCTTGTGCATCCAATAACTTTGTTTGTGTCATTGAATTAATATTTAGGTCATTTTCGACCTCCCTAGGCATATTCTTGTCCAATTAGGGTTTTTAACCAATCTTGTGCATCCAATAGGTGTGTTTGTGTCATTGGATGATAAATTAGGTCATTTTCGTCCTCCCTAGGCTTATTCTTGTCCAATTAGGGTTTTTAACCAATCTTGTGCATCCAATAGGTGTGTTTGTGTCATTGGATGATCAATAAGGTCATTTTCGTCCTCCCTAGGCTTATTCTTGTCCAATTAGGGTTTTTAACCAATCTTGTGCATCCAATAACTTTGATTGTGTTATTGAATTAATATTTAGGTCATTTTCGTCCTCCCTAGGCATATTCTTGTCCAATTAGGGTTTTTAACCAATCTTTTGCATCCAATAGGTGTGTTTGTGTCATTGGATGATCAATTAGGTCATTTCCGTCCTCCCTAGGCTTATTCTTATCCAATTAGGGTTTTTAACCAATCTTGTGCATCCAATAGGTGTGTTTGTGTCATTGGATGATCAATTAGGTCATTTTCGTCCTCCCTAGGCTTATTCTTGTCCAATTAGGGTTTTTAACCAATCTTGTGCATCCAATAGGTGTGTTTGTGTCATTGGATAATCAATTAGGTCATTTTCATCCTCCCTAGGCTTATTCTTGTCCAATTAGGGTTTTTAACAAATCTTGTGCATCCAATAAGTTCATTTGTGTCATTGGATGATCAATTAGGTCATTTTCGTCCTCCCTAGGCATATTCTTGTCCAACTAGGGTTTTTAACCAATCTTGTGCATCCAATAAGTTCATTTGTGTCATTGGATTAGCATTTAGGTCATTTTCGTCCTCCCTAGGCATATTCTTGTGCAACTAGGGTTTTTAACCAATCTTGTGCATCCAATAGGTGTGTTTGTGTCATTGGATGATCAATTAGGTCATTTTCGTCCTCCGTAGGCTTATTCTTGTCCAATTAGGGTTTTTAACCAATCTTGTGCATCCAATAAGTTCATTTGTGTCATTGGATAATCAATTAGGTCATTTTCGTCCTCCCTAGGCATATTCTTGTGCAATTAGGGTTTTTAACCAATCTTGTGCATCAAATAGGTGTGTTTGTGTCATTGGATGATCAATTAGGTCATTTTCGTCCTCCCTAGGCTTTATCTTGTCCAATTAGGGTTTTTAACCAATCTTGTGCATCCAATAGGTGTGTTTGTGTCATTGGATGATCAATTAGGTCATTTTCGTCCTCCCTAGGCTTATTCTTGTCCAATTAGGGTTTTTAACCAATCTTGTGCATCCGATAAGTTTGTTTGTGTCATTGGATTAATATTTAGGTCATTTTCGTCCTCCCTAGGCATATTCTTGTCCAATTAGGGTTTTTAACCAATCTTGTGCATCCAATAGGTGTGTTTGTGTCATTGGATGATCAATTAGGTCATTTTCGTCCTCCCTAGGCTTATTCTTTTCCAATTAGGGTTTTTAACCAATCTTGTGCATCCGATAAGTTTGTTTGTGTCATTGAATTAATATTTAGGTCATTTTCGTCCTCCTTAGGCATATTCTTGTCCAATTAGGGTTTTTAACCAATCTTGTGCATCCAATAGATGTGTTTGTTGCAATGGATGATCAATTAGGTCATTTTTGTCCTCCCTAGGCTTATTCTAGTCCAATTAGGGTTTTTAACCAATCTTGTGCATCCAATAAGTTTGTTTGTGTCATTGAATTAATATTTAGGTCATTTTCGTCCTCCCTAGGCATATTCTTGTCCAATTAGGGTTTTTAACCAATCTTGTGCATCCAATAGGTGTGTTTGTGCCATTGGATGATCAATTAGGTCATTTTCGTCCTCCCTAGGCATATTCTTGTCCAATTAGGGTTTTTAACGAATTGTGTGCATCCAATAGGTGTGTTTGTGACATTGGATGATCAATTAATTCATTTTCGTCCTCCATAGGTTTATTCTTGTCCAATTAGGGTTTTTAACCAATCTTGTGCATCCAATAAGTTGAGTTGTGTCATTGGATTAACATTTAGGTCATTTTCGTCCTCCCTAGGCATATTCTTGTCCAATTAGTGTTTTTAACCAATCTTGTGCATCCAATAGGTGTGTTTGTGTCATTGGATGATCAATTAGGTCCTTTTCGTCCTCCCTAGGCATATTCTTGTCCAATTAGGGTTTTCAACCAATCTGGTGCATCCAATAGGTGTGCTTGTGTCATTGGATGATCAATTAGGTCATTTTCGTCCTCCCTAAGCTTATTCTTGTCCAATTAGGGTTTTTCACCAATCTTGTGCATCCAATAAAATTGTTTGTGTCATTGAATTAATATTTAGGTCATTTTCGTCCTCCCTAGGCATATTCTTGTCCAATTAGGGTTTTTAACCAATCTTGTGCATCCAATAGGTGTGTTTGTGTCATTGGATGATCAATTAGGTCATTTTGGTCCTCCCTAGGCTTATTCTTGTCCAATTAGGGTTTTTAACCAATCTGGTGCATCAAATAAGTTCATTTGTGTCATTGGATTAACATTTAGGTCATTTTCGTCCTCCCTAGGCATATTCTTGTCCAATTAGGGTTTTTAACGAATCGTGTGCATCCAATAGGTGTGTTTGTGACATTGGATGATCAATTAAGTCATTTTCGTCCTCCATAGGTTTATTCTTGTCCAATTAGGGTTTTTAACCAATCTTGTGCATCCAATAAGTTGAGTTGTGTCATTGGATTAACATTTAGGTCATTTTCGTCCTCCCTAGGCTTTTTCTTGTCCAATTAGGGTTTTTAACCAATCTTGTGCATCCAATAAGTTGAGTTGTGTCATTGGATTAACATTTAGGTCATTTTCGTCCTCCCTAGGCTTATTCTTGTCCAATTAGGGTTTTTAACCAATCTTGTACATCCAATAGGTGTGTTTGTATCATTGGATGATCAATTAGGTCATTTTCGTCCTCCTTAGGCTTATTCTTGTCCAATTAGGGTTTTTAACCAATCTTGTACATCTAATAAGTTCATTTGTGTCATTGGATTAACATTTAGGTCATTTTCGTCCTCCCTAGGCATATTCTTGTCCAATTAGGGTTTTTAACCCATCTTGTGCATCCAATAGGTGTGTTTGTGTCATTGGATGATCAATTAGGTCATTTTCGTCCTCCTTAGGCTTATTCTTGTCCAATTAAGGTTTTTAACCAATCTTGTGCATCCAATAGGTGTGTTTGTGTCATTGGATGATCAATTAGGTCATTTTCGTCCTCCCTAGGCATATTCTTGTCCAATTAGGGTTTTTAACCAATCTTGTGCATCCAATAGGTGTGTTTGTGTCATTGGATGATCAATTAGGTCATTTTCGTCCTCCCTTTGCTTATTCTTGTCCAATTATGGTTTTTAACCAATCTTGTGCATCCAATAGGTGTGTTTGTGTCATTGGATGATCAATTAGGTCATTTTCGTCCTCCCTAGGCATATTCTTGTCCAATTAGGGTTTTTAACCAATCTTGTGCATCCAATAGGTGTGTTTGTGTCATTGGATGATCAATTAGGTCATTTTCGTCCTCCCTAGGCTTATTCTTGTCCAATTAGGGTTTTTAACCAATCTTGTGCATCCAATAGGTGAGTTTGTGTCATTGGATGATCAATTAGGTCATTTTCATCCTCCCTAGGCTTATTCTTGTCCAATTAGGGTTTTTAACCAATCTTGTGCATCCAATAAGTTCATTTGTGTCATTGCATTAACATTTAGGTCATTTTCGTCCTCCCTAGGCATATTCTTGTCCAATTAGGGTTTTTAACCAAAGCTGTGCATCCAATAAGTTCATTTGTGTCATTGGATGATCAATTAGGTCATTTACGTCCTCCCTAGGCATATTCTGGCATATTCTTGTCCAATTAGGGTTTTTACCCAATCTTGTGCATCCAATAGGTGTGTTTGTGTCATTGGATGATCAATTAGGTCATTTTCGTCCTCCTTAGGCTTATTCTTGTCCCATTAGGGTTTTTAACAATTCTTGTGCATCCAGTAAGTTGAGTTGTGTCATTGGATTAACATTTAGGTCATTTTCATCCTCCCTAGGCATATTCTTGTCCAATTAGGGTTTTTAACCAAACTAGTGCATCCAATAAGTTCATTTGTGTTATTGGATTAACTTTTAGGTCATTTTCGTCCTCCCTTGCGATATTCTTGTCCAATTAGGGTTTTTAACCAATCTTGTGCATCCAATAGGTGTGGTTGTGTCATTGGATGATCAATTAGGTCATTTTTGTCCTCCCTAGGCTTATTCTTGTCCAATTAGGGTTTTTAACCAATCTTGTGCATCCAATAAGTTTGTTTGTGTCATTGAATTAATATTTAGGTCATTTTCGACCTCCCTAGGCATATTCTTGTTCAATTATGGTTTTTAACCAATCTTGTGCATCCAATCGGTGTGTTTGTGTCATTGGATGATCAATTAGGTCATTTTTGTCCTCCCTAGGCTTATTCTTGTCCAATTAGGGTTTTTAACCAATCTTGTGCACCCAATAAGTTCATTTGTGTCATTGCATTAACATTTAGGTCATTTTCGTCCTCCCTAGGCATATTCTTGTCCAATTAGGGTTTTTAACCAATCGTGTGTATCCAATAGGTGTGTTTGTTTCATTGGATTAACATTTAGGTCATTTTCGTCCTCCCTAGGCATATTCTTGTCCAATTAGGGTTTTTAACCAAAGTTGTGCATCCAATAAGTTCATTTGTGTCATTGAATGATCAATTAGGTCATTTACGTCCTCCCTAGGCATATTCTGGCATATTCTTGTCCAATTAGGGTTTTTACCCAATCTTGTGCATCCAATAGGTGTGTTTGTGTCATTGGATGATCAATTAGGTCATTTTCGTCCTCCCTAGGCTTATTCCTGTCCAATTAGGGTTTTTAACCAATCTTGTGCATCCAATAAGTTTGTTTGTGTCATTGAATTAATATTTAGGTCATTTTCGTCCTCCCTAGGCATATTCTTGTCCAATTAGGGTTTTTAACCAATCTTGTGCAACCAATAGGTGTGTTTGTGTCATTGGATGATCAATTAGGTTATTTTCGTCCTCCCTAGGCTTATTCTTGTCCAATTAGGGTTTTTAACCAATCTTGTGCATCCAACAAGTTTGTTTATGTCGTTGAATTAATATTTAGGTCATTTTCGTCCTCCCTAGGCATATTCTTGTCCAATTAGGGTTTTTAACCAATCTTGTGCATCCAATAGGTGTGTTTGTGTCATTGGATGATCAATTAGGTCATTTTCGTCCTCCCTAGGCTTATTCTTGTCCAATTAGGGTTTTTAACCAATCTTGTGCATCCGATAAGTTTGTTTGTGTCAATGAATTAATATTTAGGTCATTTTCGTCCTCCCTAGGCATATTGTTGTCCAATTAGGGTTTTTAACCAATCTTGTGCATCCAATAGGTGTGTTTGTGTCATTGGATGATCAATTAGGTCATTTTCGTCCTCCCTAGGCATATTCTAGTCCAATTAGGGTTTTTAACCAATCTTGTGCATCCAATAGGTGTGTTTGTGGCAATGGATGATCAATTAGGTCATTTTCGTACTCCCTAGGCTTATTCTTGCCCAATTATGGTTTTTAACCAATCTTGTGCATCCAATAAGTTGAGTTGTGTCATTGGATTAGCATTTAGGTCATTTTCGTCCTCCCTAGTCTTATTCTTGTCCAATTAGGGTTTTTAACCAATCTTGTGCATCCAATAAGTTCATTTGTGTCATTGGATTAACATTTAGGTCATTTTCGTCCTCCCTAGGCATATTCTTGTCCAATTAGGGTTTTTAACCAATCTTGTGCTTCCAATAGGTGTGTTTGTTATATTGGATGATCAATTAGGTCATTTCCGTCCTCCCTAGGCTTATTCTTGTCCAATTAGGGTTTTTAACCAATCTGGTGCATCCAATAAGTTTGTTTATGTCATTGAATTAATATTTAGGTCATTTTCGTCCTCCCTAGGTATATTCTTGTCCAATTAGGGTTTTTATACAAATCTTGTGCATCCAATAGGTGTGTTTGTGTCATTGGATGATCAATTAGGTCATTTTCGTCCTCCCTAGGCATATTCTTGTCCGATTAGGGTTTTTAACCAATTTTGTGCATCCAATAAGTTTGTTTATGTCATTGAATTAATATTTAGGTCATTTTCGTCCTCCCTAGGCATATTCTTGTCCAATTAGGGTTTTTAACCAATCTTGTGCATCCAATAGGTGTGTTTGTGTCATTGGATGATCAATTAGGTCATTTTCGTCCTCCCTAGGCTTATTCTTGTCCAATTAGGGTTTTTAACCAATCTTGTGCATCCAATAAGTTCTTTTGTGTCATTGGATTAACATTTAGGTCATTTTCATCCTCCCTAGGCATATTCTTGTCCAATTAGGGTTTTTAACCAATCTTGTGCATCCAATAGGTGTGTTTGTGTCATTGGATGATCAATTAGGTCATTTTCTTCCTCCCTATGCTTATTCTTGTCCAATTAGGGTTTTTAACCAATCTTGTGTATCCAATAAGTTTGTTTGTTTCATTGAATTAATATTTAGGTCATTTTCGTCCTCCCTAGGCTTAATCTTGTCCAATAAGGGTTTTTAACCAATCTTGTGCATCCAATAAGTTCATTTGTGTCATTGCATGATCAATTAGGTCATTTTCGTCCTCCCTAGGCTTATTCATGTCCAATTAGGGTTTTTAACCAATCTTGTGCATCCAATAAGTTCATTTGTGTCATTGGATTAACATTTAGGTCATTTTCGTCCTCCCTAGGCTTATTCTTGTCCAATTAGGGTTTTTAACCAATCTTGTGCATCCAATAGGTGTGTTTGTGTCATTGGATGATCAATTAGGTCATTTTCGTCCTCCCTAGGCATATTCTTGTCCAATTAGGGTTTTTAACCAATCTTGTGCATCCAATAGGTGTGTTTGTGTCATTGGATGATCAATTAGGTCATTTTCGTCCTCCCTAGGCTTATTCTTGTCCAATTAGGGTTTTTAACCAATCTTGTGCATCCTATAGGTGTGGTTGTGTCATTGGATGATCAATTAGGTCATTTTCGTCCTCCCTATGCTTATTCTTGTCCAACTAGGGTTTTTAACCAATCTTGTGCATCCAATAAGTTTGTTTGTGTCATTGAATTAATATTTAGGTGACTTTCGTCCTCCCTAGGCATATTCTTGTCCAATTAGGGTTTTTAACCAATCTTGTGCATCCAATAGGTGTGTTTGTGTCATTGGATGATCAATTAGGTCATTTTCGTCCTCCCTAGGCATATTCTTGTCCAATTAGGGTTTTTAACCAATCTTGTGCATCCAATAGGTGTGTTTGTATCATTGGATGATCAATTAGGTCATTTTGGTCCTCCCGAGGCTTATTCTTGTCCAATCAGGGTTTTTAACCAATCTTGTGCATCCAATAGGTGTGTTTGTGTCATTGGATGATCAATTAGGTCATTTTCATCCTCCCTAGGCTTATTCTTGTCCAATTAGGGTTTTTAACCAATCTTGTGCATCCAATAAGTTCATTTGTGTCATTGCATTAACATTTAGGTCATTTTCGTCCTCCCTAGGCATATTCTTGTCCAATTAGGGTTTTTAACCAAAGCTGTGCATCCAATAAGTTCATTTGTGTCATTGGATGATCAATTAGGTCATTTACGTCCTCCCTAGGCATATTCTGGCATATTCTTGTCCAATTAGGGTTTTTACTCAATCTTGTGCATCCAATAGGTGTGTTTGTGTCATTGGATGATCAATTAGGTCATTTTCGTCCTCCTTAGGCTTATTCTTGTCCCATTAGGGTTTTTAACAATTCTTGTGCATCTAGTAAGTTGAGTTGTGTCATTGGATTAACATTTAGGTCATTTTCATCCTCCCTAGGCATATTCTTGTCCAATTAGGGTTTTTAACCAAACTAGTGCATCCAATAAGTTCATTTGTGTTATTGGATTAACTTTTAGGTCATTTTCGTCCTCCCTTGCGATATTCTTGTCCAATTAGGGTTTTTAACCAATCTTGTGCATCCAATAGGTGTGGTTGTGTCATTGGATGATCAATTAGGTCATTTTTGTCCTCCCTAGGCTTATTCTTGTCCAATTAGGGTTTTTAACCAATCTTGTGCATCCAATAAGTTTGTTTGTGTCATTGAATTAATATTTAGGTTATTTTCGTCCTCCCTAGGAATATTCTTGTCCAATTAGGGTTTTTAACCAATCTTGTGCATCCAATAGGTGTGTTTGTGTCATTGGATGATCAATTAGGTCATTTTCGTCCTCCCTAGGCTTATTCTTGTCCAATTAGGGTTTTTAACCAATCTTGTGCATCCAATAAGTTTGTTTGTGTCATTGAATTAATATTTAGGTCATTTTCGTCCTCCCTAGGCATATTCTTGTCCAATTAGGGTTTTTAACCAATCTTATGCATCCAATAGGTGTGTTTTTGTCATTGGATGATCAATTAGGTCATTTTCGTCCTCCCTAGGCTTATTCTTGTCCAATTAGGGTTTTTAACCAATCTTGTGCATCCAATAAGTTCATTTGTGTCATTACATTAACATTTAGGTCATTTTCGTCCTCCCTAGGCATATTCTTGTCCAATTAGGGTTTTTAACCAATCGTGTGTATCCAATAGGTGTGTTTGTTTCATTGGATTAACATTTAGGTCATTTTCGTCCTCCCTAGGCATATTCTTGTCCAATTAGGGTTTTTAACCAAAGTTGTGCATCCAATAAGTTCTTTTGTGTCATTGGATGATCAATTAGGTTATTTACGTCTTCCCTAGGCATATTCTGGCATATTCTTGTCCAATTAGGGTTTTTAACCAATCTTGTGCATCCAATAGGTGTGTTTGTGTCATTGGATGATCAATTAGGTCATTTTCGTCCTCCCTAGGCTTATTCTTGTCCAATTAGGGTTTTTAACCAATCTTGTGCATCCAATAAGTTGCGTTGTATCATAGGATTAACATTTAGGTCATTTTCGTTCTCCCTAGGCTTATTCTTATCCAATTAGGGTTTTTAACCAATCTTGTGCATCCAATAGGTGTGTTTGTGTCATTGGATGATCAATTAGGTCATTTTCGTCCTCCCTAGGCTTATTCTTGTCCAATTAGGGTTTTTAACCAATCTTGTGCATCCAATAAGGTTGTTTGTGTCATTGAATTAATATTTAGGTCATTTTCGTCCTCCCTAGGCATATTCTTGTCCAATTAGGGTTTTTAACCAATCTTGTGCATCCAATAGGTGTGTTTGTGTCATTGGATGATCAATTAGGTCATTTTCGTCCTCCCTAGGCTTATTCTTGTCCAATTAGGGTTTTTAACCAATCTTGTGCATCCAATAGGTGAGTTTGTGTCATTGGATGATCAATTAGGTCATTTTCATCCTCCCTAGGCTTATTCTTGTCCAATTAGGGTTTTTAACCAATCTTGTGCATCCAATAAGTTCATTTGTGTCATTGCATTAACATTTAGGTCATTTTCGTCCTCCCTAGGCATATTCTTGTCCAATTAGGGTTTTTAACCAAAGCTGTGCATCCAATAAGTTCATTTGTGTCATTGGATGATCAATTAGGTCATTTACGTCCTCCCTAGGCATATTCTGGCATATTCTTGTCCAATTAGGGTTTTTACCCAATCTTGTGCATCCAATAGGTGTGTTTGTGTCATTGGATGATCAATTAGGTCATTTTCGTCCTCCTTAGGCTTATTCTTGTCCCATTAGGGTTTTTAACAATTCTTGTGCATCCAGTAAGTTGAGTTGTGTCATTGGATTAACATTTAGGTCATTTTCATCCTCCCTAGGCATATTCTTGTCCAATTAGGGTTTTTAACCAAACTAGTGCATCCAATAAGTTCATTTGTGTTATTGGATTAACTTTTAGGTCATTTTCGTCCTCCCTTGCGATATTCTTGTCCAATTAGGGTTTTTAACCAATCTTGTGCATCCAATAGGTGTGGTTGTGTCATTGGATGATCAATTAGGTCATTTTTGTCCTCCCTAGGCTTATTCTTGTCCAATTAGGGTTTTTAACCAATCTTGTGCATCCAATAAGTTTGTTTGTGTCATTGAATTAATATTTAGGTCATTTTCGTCCTCCCTAGCCATATTCTTGTCCAATTAGTGTTTTTAACCAATCTTGTGCATCCAATAGGTGTTTTTGTGTCATTGGATGATCAATTAGGTCATTTTCGTCCTCCCTAGGCGTATTCTTGTCCAATTAGGGTTTTTAACCAATCTTGTGCATCCAATAGGTGTGTTTGTGTCATTGGATGATCAATTAGGTCATTTTCGTCCTCCATAGGCTTATTCTTGTCCAATTAGGGTTTTTAACCAATCTTGTGCATCCAATAGGTGTGTTTGTGTTATTGGATGATCAATTAGGTCATTTTCGTCCTCCATAGGCTTATTGTTGTCCAATTAGGGTTTTTAACCAATCTTGTGCATCCAATAGGTGTGTTTGTGTCATTGGATGATCAATTAGGTAATTTTCGTCCTCCCTAGGCATATTCTGGTCCAATTAGGGTTTTTAACCAATCTTGTGCATCCAATAAGTTGAGTTGTGTCATTGGATTAACATTTAGGTCATTTTCGTCCTCCCTAGGCATATTCTTGTCCAATTAGGGTTTTTAACCAATCTTGTGCATCCAATAGGTGTGTTTGTGTCATTGGATGATCAATTAGGTAATTTTCGTCCTCCTTAGGCATATTCTTGTCCAATTAGGGTTTTTAACCAATCTTGTGCATCCAATAGGTGTGTTTGTGTCATTGGATTAACATTTATGTCATTTTCGTCCTCCCTAGGCATATTCTTGTCCAATTAGGGTTTTTAACCAATCTTGTGCATCCAATAGGTGTGTTTGTGTCATTGGATGATCAATTAGGTCATTTTCGTCCTTCGTAGGCATATTCTTGTCCAATTAGGGTTTTTAACGAATCTTGTGCATCCAATAGGTGTGTTTGTGTCATTGGATGATCAATTAGGTCATTTTCGTCCTCCCTAGGCATATTCTTGTCCAATTAGGGTTTTTAACCAATCTTGTGCATCCAATAGGTGTGTTTGTGTCATTGGATGATCAATTAGGTCATTTTCGTCCTCCCTAGGCTTATTCTTGTCCAATTAGGGTTTTTAACCAATCTTGTGCATCTAATAGGTGAGTTTGTGTCATTGGATGATCAGTTAGGTCATTTTCGTCCTCCCTAGGCTTATACTTGTCCAATTAGGGTTTTTAACCAATCTTGTGCATCCAATAGGTGTGTTTGTGTCATTGGATGATCAATTAGGTCATTTTCGTCCTCCCTAGGCTTATTCTTGACCAATTAGGGTTTTTAACCAATCTTGTGCATCCAATAGGTGTGTTTGTGTCATTGGATGATCAATTAAGTCATTTTCGTCATCCCTAGGCATATGCTGGTCCAATTAGGGTTTTTAACCAATCTTGTGCATCCAATAGGTGTGTTTGTGTCATTGGATGATCAATTAGGTCATTTTCGTCCTCCCTAGGCTTATTCTTGTCCAATTAGGGTTTTTAACCAATCTTGTGCATCCAATAGGTGTGTTTGTGTCATTGGATGATCAATTAGGTCATTTTCGTCCTCCCTAGGCATATTCTGGTCCAATTAGGGTTTTTAACCAATCTTGTGCATCTAATAGGTGTGTTTGTGTCATTGGATGATCAATTAGGTCATTTTCGTCCTCCCTAGGCTTATTCTTGTCCAATTAGGGTTTTTAACCAATCTTGTGCATCTAATAGGTGTGTTTGTGTCATTGGACGATCAATTAGGTCATTTACGTCCTCCCTAGGCTTATGCTTCTCCAATTAGGGTTTTTAAACAATCTTGTGCATCCAATAGGTGTGTTTGTGTCATTGGATAATTAATTAGATCATTTTCGTCCTCCCTAAGCATATTCTTGTCCAATTAGGGTTTTTAACCAATCTTGTGCATCCAATAGGTGTGTTTGTGTCATTGGATGATCAATTAGGTCATTTTCGTCCTCCCTAGGCATATTCTTGTCCAATTAGGGTTTTTAACCAATCTTGTGCATCCAATAGGTGTGTTTGTGTCATTGGATGATCAATTAGGTCATTTTCGTCCTCCCTAGGCATATTCTTGTCCAATTAGGGTTTTTAAACAATCTTGTGCATCCAATAGGTGTGTTTGTGTCATTGGATAATTAATTAGGTCATTTTCGTCCTCCCTAAGCATATTCTTGTCCAATTAGGGTTTTTAACCAATCTTGTGCATCCAATAGGTGTGTTTGTGTCATTGGATGATCAATTAGGTCATTTTCGTCCTCCCTAGGCTTATTCTTGTCCAATTAGGGTTTTTAACCAATCTTGTGCATCCAATAAGTTGAGTTGTGTCATTGGATTAACATTTAGGTCATTTTGTCCTCCCTAGGCTTATTCTTGTCCAATTAGGGTTTTTAACCAATCTTGTGCATCCAATAGGTGTGTTTGTGTCATTGGATGATCAATTAGGTCATTTTCGTCCTCCATAGGCTTATTCTTGTCCAATTAGGGTTTTTAACCAATCTTATGCATCCAATAACTTTGATTGTGTCTTTGAATTAATATTTAGGTCATTTTCGTCCCCCCTAGGCATATTCTTGTCCAATTAGGGTTTTTAACCAATCTTGTGCATCCAATAGGTGTGTTTGTGTCATTGGATGATCAATTAGGTCATTTTCGTCCTCCCTAGGCTTATTCTTGTCCAATTAGGGTTTTTAACCAATCTTGTGCATGCAATAGGTGTATTTGTGTCATTGGATGATCAATTAGGTCATTTTCGTCCTCCCTAGGCTTATTCTTGTCCAATTAGGGTTTTTAACCAATCTTGTGCATCCAATAAGTTCATTTGTGTCACTGCATTAACATTTAGGTCATTTTCGTCCTCCCTAGGCATATTCTTGTCCAATTAGGGTTTTTAACCAATCTTGTGCATCCAATAAGTTTGTTTGTGTCATTGAATTAATATTTAGGTCATTTTCAACCTCCCTAGGCATATTCTTGTTCAATTATGGTTTTTAACCAATCTTGTGCATCCAATCGGTGTGTTTGTGTCATTGGATGATCAATTAGGTCATTTTTGTCCTCCCTAGGCTTATTCTTGTCCAATTAGGGTTTTTAACCAATCTTGTGCACCCAATAAGTTCATTTGTGTCATTGCATTAACATTTAGGTCATTTTCGTCCTCCCTAGGCATATTCTTGTCCAATTAGGGTTTTTAACCAATCTTGTGTATCCAATAGGTGTGTTTGTTTCATTGGATTAACATTTAGGTCATTTTCGTCCTCCCTAGGCATATTCTTGTCCAATTAGGGTTTTTAACCAAAGTTGTGCATCCAATAAGTTCATTTGTGTCATTGAATGATCAATTAGGTCATTTACGTCCTCCCTAGGCATATTCTGGCATATTCTTGTCCAATTAGGGTTTTTACCCAATCTTGTGCATCCAATAGGTGTGTTTGTGTCATTGGATGATCAATTAGGTCATTTTCGTCCTCCCTAGGCTTATTCCTGTCCAATTAGGGTTTTTAACCAATCTTGTGCATCCAATAAGTTTGTTTGTGTCATTGAATTAATATTTAGGTCATTTTCGACCTCCCTAGGCATATTCTTGTCCAATTAGGGCTTTTAACCAATCTTGTGCATCCAATAGGTGTGTTTGTGTCATTGGATGATCAATTAGGTCATTTTCGTCCTCGCTAGGCTTATTCTTGTCCAATTAGGGTTTTTAACCAATCTTGTGCATCCAATAAGTTCATTTGTGTCATTGCATTAACATTTAGGTCATTTTCGTCTTCCCTAGGCATATTCTTGTCAAATTAGGGTTTTTAACCAATCGTGTGTATCCAATAGGTGTGTTTGTTTCATTGGATTAACATTTAGGTCATTTTCGTCCTCCCTAAGCATATTCTTGTCCAATTAGGGTTTTAACCAAAGTTGTGCATCCAATAAGTTCATTTGTGTCATTGGATGATCAATTAGGTCATTTACGTCCTCCCTAGGCATATTCTGGCATATTCTTGTCCAATTAGAGTTTTTACCCAATCTTTGTGCATCCAATAGGTGTGTTTGTGTCATTGGATGATCAATTAGGTCATTTTCGTCCTCCTTAGGCTTATTCTTGTCCGATTAGGGTTTTTAACAATTCTTGTGCATCCAGTAAGTTGAGTTGTGTCATTGGATTAACATTTAGGTCATTTTCATCCTCCCTAGGCATATTGTTGTCCAATTAGGGTTTTTAACCAATCTTGTGCATCCAATAACTTTGTTTGTGTCATTGGATGATCAATTAGGTCATTTTCGTCCCCCCTAGGCCTATTCTTGTCCAATTAGGGTTTTTAACCAATCTTGTGCATCCAATAAGTTGAGTTGTGTCATTGGATGATCAATTAGGTCATTTTCGTCCTCCCTAGGCATATTCTTGTCCAATTAGGGTTTTTAACCAATCTTGTGAATCAAATAAGTTCATTTGTGTCCTTGAATTAATATTTAGGTCATTTTCGTCCTCCCTAGGCATATTCTTGTCCAATTAGGGTTTTTAACGAATCGTGTGCATCCAATAGGTGTGTTTGTGACATTGGATGATCAATTAAGTCATTTTCGTCCTCCATAGGTTTATTCTTGTCCAATTAGGGTTTTTAACCAATCTTGTGCATCCAATAAGTTGAGTTGTGTCATTGGATTAACATTTAGGTCATTTTCGTCCTCCCTAGGCTTTTTCTTGTCCAATTAGGGTTTTTAACCAATCTTGTGCATCCAATAAGTTGAGTTGTGTCATTGGATTAACATTTAGGTCATTTTCGTCCTCCCTAGGCTTATTCTTGTCCAATTAGGGTTTTTAACCAATCTTGTGCATTCAATAACTTTTTTTGTGTCCTTGAATTAATATTTAGGTCATTTTCGTCCTCCCTAGGCATATTCTTGTCCAATTAGGGTTTTTAACCAATCTTGTGCATCCAATAGGTGTGTTTGTGTCATTGGATGATCAATTAGGTCATTTTCGTCCTACCTAGACTTATTCTTGTCAAATTAGGGTTTTTAATCAATCTTGTGCATCCAATAACTTTGTTTGTGTCATTGAATTAATATTTAGGTCATTTTCCTCCTCCCTAGGCATATTCTTGTCCAATTAGGGTTTTTAACCAATCTTGTGCATCCAATAGGTGTGTTTGTGTCATTGGATGATCAATTAGGTCATTTTCGTCCTTCCTAGGCTTACTCTTGTCCAATTAGGGTTTTTAACCAATGTTGTGCATCCAATAAGTTCATTTGTGTCATTGGATTAACATTTAGGTCATTTTTGTCCTCCCTAGGCATATTCTTGTCCAATTAGGGTTTTTAACCAATCTTGTGCATCCAATAGGTGTGTTTGTGTCATTGGATGATCAATTAGGTCATTTTCGTCCTCCCTAGGCTTATTCTTGTCCAATTAGGGTTTTTAACCAATCTTGTGCATCCAATAAGTTGAGTTGTTTCATTGGATTAACATTTAGGTCATTTTTGTCCCCCTAGGCTTATTCTTGTCCAATTAGGGTTTTTAACCAATCTTGTGCATCCAATAAGTTCATTTGTGTCATTGGATTAACATTTAGGTCATTTTCGTCCTCCCTAGACATATTCTTGTCCAATTAGGGTTTTTAACCAATCTTGTGTATCCAATAGGTGTGTTTGTGTCATTGGATGATCAATTAGGTCATTTTCGTCCTCCCTAGGCATATTCTTGTCCAATTAGGGTTTTTAACCAATCTTGTGCATCCAATAGGTGTGTTTGTGTCATTGGATGATCAATTAGGTCATTTTCGTCCTCCCTAGGCTTATTATTGTCCAATTATAGTTTTTAACCAATCTTCTGCATCCAATAAGTTCATTTGTGTCATTGGATTAACATTTAGGTCATTTTCGTCCTCCCTAGGCATATTCTTGTCCAATTAGGGTTTTTAACCAATCTTGTGTATCCAATAGGTGTGTTTGTGTCATTGGTTGATCAATTAGGTCATTTTCGTCCTCCCTTGGCTTTTTCTTGTCCAATTAGGGTTTTTAACCAATCTTGTGCATCCAATAGGTGTGTTTGTGTCATTGGATGATCAATTAGGTCATTTTCGTCCTCCCTAGGCTTATTCTTGTCCAATTAGGGTTTTTAACCAATCTTGTGCATCCAATAAGTTGAGTTGTGTCATTGGATTAAGATTTAGGTCATTTTCGTTCTCCCTAGGCTTATTGTTGTCCAATTAGGGTTTTTAACCAATCTTTTGCATCCAATAAGTTCATTTGTGTTATTGGATTAACATTTAGGTCATATTCGTCCTCCCTAGGCATATTCTTGTCCAATTAGGGTTTTTAACCAATCTTGTGCATCCAATAGGTGTGTTTGTGTCATTGGATGATCAATTAGGTCATTTTCGTCCTCCCTAGGCATATTCTTGTCCAATTAGGGTTTTTAACCAATCTTGTGCATCCAATAGGTGTGTTTGTGTCATTGGATGATCAATTAGGTCATTTTCGTCCTCCCTAGGCTTATTCTTGTCCAATTAGGGTTTTTAACCAATCTTGTGCATCCAATAAGTTGAGTTGTGTCATTGGCTTAACATTTAGGTCATTTTCATTCTCCCTAGGCTTATTCTTGTCCAATTAGGTTTTTAACCAATCTTGTGCATCCAATAAGTTCATTTGTGTCATTGGATGATCAATTAGGTCATTTTCGTCCTCCCTAGACATATTCTTGTCCAGGTAGGGTTTTTAACCAATCTTGTGCATCCAATAGGTGTGTTTGTGTCATTGGATGATCAATTAGGTCATTTTCGTCCTCCCTAGGCATATTCTTGTCCAATTAGGGTTTTTAACCAATCTTGTGCATCCAATAGGTGTGTTTGTGTCATTGGATGATCAATTAGGTCATTTTCGTCCTCCTTAGGCATATTCTTGTCCAATTAGGGTTTTTAACGAATCTTGTGCATCCAATAGGTGTGTTTGTGTCATTGGATGATCAATTAGGTCATTTTCGTCCTCCCTAGGCATATTCTTGTCCAATTAGGGTTTTTAACCAATCTTGTGCATCCAATAGGTGTGTTTGTGTCATTGGATGATCAATTAGGTCATTTTCGTCCTCCCTAGGCTTATTGTTATCCAATTAGGGTTTTTAACCAATCTTGTGCATCCAATAAGTTGAGTTGTGTCATTGGATTAACATTTAGGTCATTTTCGTTCTCCCTACGCTTATTCTTGTCCAATTAGAGTTTTTAACCAATCTTGTGCATCCAATAGGTGTGTTTGTGTCATTGGATGATCAATTAGGTCATTTTCGTCGTCCCTAGGCTTATTCTTGTCCAATTAGGGTTTTTAACCAATGTTGTGCATCCGATAAGTTTGTTTGTGTCATTGAATTAATATTTAGGTCATTTTCGTCCTCCTTAGGCATATTCTTGTCCAATTAGGGTTTTTCACCAATCTTGTGCATCCAATAGGTGTGTTTGTGTCATTGGATGATCAATTAGGTCATTTTCGTCCTCCCTAGGCTTATTCTTGTCCAATTAGGGTTTTTAACCGATCTTGTGCATCCAATAGGTGTGTTTGTTTCATTGAATGATCAATTAGGTCATTTACGTCCTCCCTAGGCTTATTCTTGTCCAATTAAAGTTTTTAACCAATCTTGTGCATCCAATAGGTGTGTTTGTGTCATTGGATGATCAATTAGGTCATTTTCGTCCTCCCTAGGCATATTCTTGTCCAATTAGGGTTTTTAACCAATCTTGTGCATCCAATAGGTGTGTTTGTGTCATTGGATGATCAATTAGGTCATTTTCGTCCTCCCTAGGCATATTCTTGTCCAACTAGGGTTTTTATCCAATCTTGTGCATCCAATAGGTGTGTTTGTGTCATTGGATGATCAATTAGGTCATTTTCGTCCTCCCTAGGCTTATTCTTGTCCAATTAGGGTTTTTAACCAATATTGTGCATCCAATAACTTTGTTTGTGTCATTGAATTAATATTTAGGTCATTTTCGTCCTCCCTAGGCTTATTCTTGTCCAATTAGGGTTTTTAACCAATCTTGTGCATCCAATAAGTTCATTTGTGTCATTGGATGATCAATTAGGTCATTTTCGTCCTCCCTAGGCTTATTGTTGTCCAATTAGGGTTTTTAACCAATCTTGTGCATCCAATAACTTTGTTTGTGTCATTGAATTAATATTTAGGTCATTTTCCTCCTCCCTAGGCATATTCTTGTCCAATTAGGGTTTTTAACCAATCTTGTGCATCCAATAGGTGTGTTTGTGTCATTGGATGATCAATTAGGTCATTTTCGTCCTCCCTAGGCTTATTCTTGCCCAATTAGGGTTTTTAACCAATCTTGTGCATCCAATAGGTGTGTTTGTGTCATTTGATTAACATTTAGGTCATTTTTGTCGTTCCTAGGCTTATTCTTGTCCAATTAGGGTTTTTAACCAATCTTGTGCATCCAATAAGTTTGTTTGTGTCATTGAATTAATATTTAGGTCATTTTCGTCCTCCCTAGGCATATTCTTGCCCAATTAGGGTTTTTAACCAATCTTGTGCATCCAATAGGTGTGTTTGTGTCATTGGATTATCAATTAGGTCATTTTCGTCCTCCCTAGGCTTATTCATGTCCAATTAGGGTTTTTAACCAATCTTGTGCATCCAATAGCTGTGTTTGTGTCATTGGATTAACATTTAGGTCATTTTTGTCCTCCCTAGGCATATTCTTGTCCAATTAGAGTTTTAGACCAATCTTGTGCATCCAATAGGTGTGTTTCTGTCATTGGATGATCAATTAGGTCATTTTCGTCCTTCCTAGGCTTATTCTTGTCCAATTAGGGTTTTTAACCAATCTTGTGCATCTAATAGGTGTGTTTGTGTCATTGGATGATCAATTAGGTCATTTTCGTCCTCCCTAGGCATATTCTTGTCCAATTAGGGTTTTTAACCAATCTTGTGCATCCAATAGGTGTGTTTGTGTCATTGGATGATCAATTAGGTCATTTTCGTCCTCCCTAGGCTTATTCTTGTCCAATTAGGGTTTTTAACCAATCTTGTGCATCCAATAGGTGTGTTTGTGTCATTGGATGATCAATTAGGTCATTTTCGTCCTCCCTAGGTCATTTTCGTCCTCCCTAGGCTTATTCTTGTCCAATTAGGGTTTTTAACCAATCTTGTGCATCCAATAAGTTCATTTGTGTCATTGGATTAACATTTAGGTCATTTTCGTCCTCCCTAGGCATATTCTTGTCCATTTAGGGTTTTTAACCAATCTTGTGCTTCCAATAGGTGTGTTTGTGTCATTGGATGATCAATTAGGTCATTTTCGTCCTCCCTAGGCTTATTCTTATCCAATTAGGGTTTTTAACCAATCTTGTGCATCCAATAGGTGTGTTTGTGTCATTGGATGATCAATTAGGTCATTTTCGTCCTCCCTAGGCTTATTCTTGTCCAATTAGGGTTTTTAACCAATCTTGTGCATCCAATAAGTTTGTTTATGTCATTGAATTAATATTTAGGTCATTTTCGTCCTCCCATAGGCATATTCTGGTCCAATTAGGGTTTTTAACCAATCTTGTGCATCCAATAGGTGTGTTTGTGTCATTGGATGATCAATTAGGTCATTTTCGTTCTCCCTAGGAATATTCTTGTCCAATTAGGGTTTTTAACCAATCTTGTGCATCCAATAGGTGTATTTGTGTCATTGGATGATCAATTAGGTCATTTTCGTCCTCCCTAGGCATATTCTTGTCCAATTAGGGTTTTTAACCAATCTTGTGCATCCAATAGGTGTGTTTGTGTCATTGGATGATCAATTAGGTCATTTTCGTCCTCCCTAGGCTTATTCTTGTCCAATTAGGGTTTTTAATCAATCTTGTGCATCCAATAAGTTCATTTGTGTCATTGGATTAACATTTAGGTCATTTTCGTCCTCCCTAGGCTTATTCTTGTCCAATTAGGGTTTTTAATCAATCTTGTGCATCCAATAAGTTGATTTGTGTCATTGGATTAACATTTAGGTCATTTTCGTCCTCCCTAGGCATATTCTTGTCCAATTAGGGTTTTTAACCAATCTTGTGCTTCCAATAGGTGTGTTTGTGTCATTGGATGATCAATTAGGTCATTTTCGTCCTCCCTAGGCTTATTCTTGTCCAATTAGGGTTTTTAACCAATCTTGTGCATCCAATAAGTTCATTTGTGTCATTGGATGATCAATTAGGTCATTTTCGTCCTCCCTAGGTATATTCTTGTCCAACTAGGGTTTTTAACCAATCTTGTGCATCCAATAGATGTGTTTGTGTCTTTGGATGATCAATTAGGTCATTTTCGTCCTCCCTAGGCTTATTCTTGTCCAATTAGGGTTTTTAACCAATCTTGTGCATCCAATAAGTTCATTTCTGTCATTGGATTAACATTTAGGTCATTTTCGTCCTCCCTAGGCATATTCTTGTCCAATTAGGGTTTTTAACCAATCTTGTGCATCCAATAGGTGTGTTTGTGTCATTGGATGATCAATTAGGTCATTTTCGTCCTCCCTAGGCTTATTCTTGTCCAATTAGGGTTTTTAACCAATCTTGTGCATCCAATAAGTTCATTTGTGTCATTGGATGATCAATTAGGTCATTTTCGTCCTCCCTAGGCAGGTTCTTGTCCAACTAGGGTTTTTAACCCATCTTGTGCATCCAATAGGTGTGTTTGTATCATTGGATGATCAATTAGGTCATTTTCGTCCTCCCTAGGCATATTCTTGTCCAATTATGGTTTTTAACCAATCTTGTGCATCCAATAAGTTGAGTTGTGTCATTGGATTAACATTTAGGTCATTTTCGTCCTCCCTAGGCATATTCTTGTCCAATTAGGGTTTTTAACCAATCTTGTGCATCCAATAACTTTGTTTGTGTCCTTGAATTAATATTTAGGTCATTTTCGTCCTCCCTAGGCATATTCTTGTCCAATTAGTGTTTTTGACCAATCTTGTGCATCCAATAGGTGTGTTTGTGTCATTGGATGATCAATTAGGTCATTTTCGTCCTCCCTAGGCTTATTCTTGTCCAATTAGGGTTTTTAACCAATCTTGTGCATCCAATAAGTTGATTTGTGTCATTGGATTAACATTTAGGTCATTTTCGTCCTCCCTATGCATATTCTTGTCCAATTAGGGTTTTTAACCAATCTTGTGCATCCAATAGGTGTGTTTGTGTCATTGGATGATCAATTAGGTCATTTTCGTCCTCCCTAGGCTTATTCTTGTCCAATTAGGGTTTTTAACCAATCTTGTGCATGCAATAGGTGTATTTGTGTCATTGGATGATCAATTTGGTCATTTTCGTCCTCCCTAGGCTTATTCTTGTCCAATTAGGGTTTTTAACCAATCTTGTGCATCCAATAAGTTCATTTGTGTCACTGCATTAACATTCAGGTCATTTTCGTCCTCCATAGGCATATTCTTGTCCAATTAGGGTTTTTAACCAATCGTGTGTATCCAATAGGTGTGTTTGTTTCATTGGATTAACATTTAGGTCATTTTCGTCCTCCCTAGGCATATTCTTGTCCAATTAGGGTTTTTAACCAAAGTTGTGCATCCAATAAGTTCATTTGTGTCATTGGATGATCAATTAGGTCATTTACGTCCTCCCTACGCATATTCTTGTCCAATTAGGGTTTTTAACCAATCTTGTGCATCAAATAGGTGTGTTTGTGTCATTGGATGATCAATTAGGTCATTTTCGTCCTCCCTAGGCTTATTCTTGTCCCATTAGGGTTTTTAACCAATCTTGTGCATCCAATAAGTTGAGTTGTGTCATTGGATTAACATTTAGGTCATTTTCGTCCTCCCTAGGCATATTCTTGTCCAATTAGGGTTTTTAACCAATCTTGTGCATCCAATAGGTGTGTTTGTGTCATTGGATGATCAATTAGGTCATTTTCGTCCTTCCTAGGCTTATTCTTGTCCAATTAGGGTTTTTAACCAATCTTGTGCATCCAATAAGTTCATTTGTGTCATTGGATTAACATTTAGGTCATTTTCGTCCTCCCTAGACATATTCTTGTCCAATTAGGATTTTAAACCAATCTTGTGCATCCAATAGGTGTGTTTGTGTCATCGGATGATCAATTAGGTCATTTTCGTCCTTTCTATGCTTATTCTTGTCCAATTAGGGTTTTTAACCAATCTTGTGCATCCAATAAGTTCATTTGTGACATTGGATGATCAATTAGGTCATTTTCGTCCTCCCTAGGCGTATTCTTGTCCAACTAGGGTTTTTTACCAATCTTTGCTTCCAATAGGTGTGTTTGTGTCATTGGATGATCAATTAGGTCATTTTCGTCCTCCCTAGGCTTATTCTTGTCCAATTAGGGTTTTTAACCAATCTTGTGCATCCAATAGGTGTGTTTGTGTCATTGGATGATCAATTAGGTCATTTTCGTCCTCCCTAGGCTTATTCTTGTCCAATTAGGGTTTTTAACCAATCTTGTGCATCCAATAAGTTCATTTGTGTCATTGGGTGATCAATTAGGTCTTTTTCGTCCTCCCTAGGCATATTCTTGTCCAATTAGGGTTTTTAATCAATCTTGTGCATCCAATAGGTGTGTTTGTGTCATTGGATGATCAATTAGGTCATTTTAGTCCTTTCTATGCTTATTCATGTCCAATTAGGGTTTTTAACCAATCTTGTGCTTCCAATAGGTGTGTTTGTGTCATTGGATGATCAATTAGGTCATTTTGGTCCTCCCTAGGCATATTCTTGTCCAACTAGGGTTTTTAACCAATCTTGTGCTTCCAATAGGTGTGTTTGTGTCCTTGGATGATCAATTAGGTCATTTTCGTCCTCACTAGGCTTATTCTTGTCCAATTAGGGTTTTAAACCAATCTTGTGCATCCAATAGGTGTGTTTGTGTCATTGGATGATCAATTAGGTCATTTTCGTCCTCCCTAGGCATATTCTTGTCCAATTAGGGTTTTTAACCAATCTTGTGCATGAAATAGGTGTGTTTGTGTCATTGGATGATCAATTAGGTCATTTTCGTCCTCCCTAGGCATATTCTTGTCCAATTAGGGTTTTTAACCAATCTTGTGCATCCAATAGGTGTGTTTGTGTCATTGGATGATCAATTAGGTCATTTTCGTCCTCCCTAGGCATATTCTTGTCCAATTAGGGTTTTTAACCAATCTTGTGCATCCAATAGGTGTGTTTGTGTCATTGGATGATCAATTAGGTTATTTTCGTCCTCCCTAAGCATATTCTTGTCCAATTAGGCTTTTTAACTAATCTTGTGCATCCAATACGTTCATTTGTGTCATTGGATGATCAATTAGGTCATTTTCGTCCTCCCTAGGCATATTCTTGTCCAATTAGGGTTTTTAACCAATCTTGTGCATCCAATAGGTGTGTTTGTGTCATTGGATGATCAATTAGGTCATTTTCGTCCTCCCTAGGCTTATTCTTGTCCCATTAGGGTTTTTAACCGATCTTGTGCATCCAATAGGTGTGTTTGTGTCATTGGATGATTAATTTGGTCATTTTCGTCCTCCCTAGGCAAATTCTTGTCCAATTAGGGTTTTTAACCAATCTTGTGCATCCAATAGGTGTGTTTGTGTCATTGGATGATCAATTAGGTTATTTTCGTCCTCCCTAGGCATATTCTTGTCCAATTAGGGTTTTTAACTAATCTTGTGCATCCAATACGTTCATTTGTGTAATTGGATGATCAATTAGGTCATTTTCGTCCTCCCTAGGCACATTCTTGTCCAATTAGGGTTTTAAAGCAATCTTGTGCATCCAATAGGTGTGTTTGTGTCATTGGATGATCAATTAGGTCATTTTCGTCCTCCCTAGGCATATTCTTGTCCAATTAGGGTTTTTAACCAATCTTGTGCATCCAATAGGTGTGTTTGTGTCATTGGATGATCAATTAGGTCCTTTTCGTCCTCCCTAGGCATATTCTTGTCCAATTAGGGTTTTTAACCAATCTTGTGCATCCAATAGGTGTGTTTGTGTCATTGGATGATCAATTAGGTTATTTTCGTCCTCCCTAGGCTTATTCTTGTCCAATTAGGGTTTTTAACCAATCTTGTGCTTCCAATAAGTTGAGTTGTGTCATTGGATTAACATTTAGGTCATTTTCGTTCTCCCTAGGCTTATTCTTGTCCAATTAGGGTTTTTAACCAATCTTGTGCATCCAATAAGTTCATTTGTGTTACTGGATTAACATTTAGGTCATATTCTTCTTCCCTAGGCATATTCTTGTCCAATTAGGGTTTTTAACCAATCTTGTGCATCCAATAGGTGTGTTTGTGTCATTGGATGATCAATTAGGTCATTTTCGTCCTCCCTAGGCATATTCTTGTCCAATTAGGGTTTTTAACCAATCTTGTGCATCCAATAGGTGTGTTTGTGTCATTGGATGATCAATTAGGTCATTTTCGTCCTCCCTAGGCTTATTCTTGTCCAATTAGGGTTTTTAACCAATCTTGTGCATCCTATAGGTGTGGTTGTGTCATTGGATGATCAATTAGGTCATTTTCGTCCTCCCTATGCTTATTCTTGTCCAACTAGGGTTTTTAACCAATCTTGTGCATCCAATAAGTTTGTTTGTGTCATTGAATTAATATTTAGGTGACTTTCGTCCTCCCTAGGCATATTCTTGTCCAATTAGGGTTTTTAACCAATCTTGTGCATCCAATAGGTGTGTTTGTGTCATTGGATGATCAATTAGGTCATTTTCGTCCTCCCTAGGCATATTCTTGTCCAATTAGGGTTTTTAACCAATCTTGTGCATCCAATAGGTGTGTTTGTGTCATTGGATGATCAATTAGGTCATTTACGTCCTCCCTAGGCCTATTCTTGTCAAATTAGGGTTTTTAACCAATCTTGTGCATCCAATAACTTTGTTTGTGTAATTGAATTAATATTTAGGTCATTTTCGTCCTCCCTAGGCATATTCTTGTCCAATTAGGGTTTTTAACCAATCTTGTGCATCCAATAGGTGTGTTTGTGTCATTGGATGATCAATTAGGTCATTTTCGTCCTCCCTAGGCATATTCTTGTCCAATTAGGGTTTTTAACCAATCTTGTGCATCCAATAGGTGTGTTTGTGTCATTGGATGATCAATTAGGTCATTTTCGTCCTCCCTAGGCATATTCTTGTCCAATTAGGGTTTTTAACCAATCTTGTGCATCCAATAGGTGTGTTTGTGTCATTGGATGATCAATTAGGTCATTTTCGTCCTCCATAGGCTTATTCTTGTCCAATAAGAGTTTTTAACCAATCTTCTGCATCCAATAAGTTGAGTTGTGTCATTGGATTAACATTTAGGTCATTTTCGTCCTCCCTAGGCTTATTCTTGTCCAATTAGGGTTTTTAACCAATCTTGTGCATCCAATAGGTGTGTTTGTGTCATTGGATGATCAATTAGGTCATTTTCGTCCTCCCTAGGCATATTCTTGTCAAATTAGGGTTTTTAACCAATCTTGTGCATTCAATAAGTTGAGTTGTGTCATTGGATTAACATTTAGGTCATTTTCGTCCTCCCTAGGCATATTCTTGTCCAGCTAGGGTTTTTAACCAATCTTGTGCATCCAATAGGTGTGTTTGTGTCATTGGATGATTAATTAGGTCATTTTCGTCCTCCCTAGGCATATTCTTGTCCAATTAAGGTTATTAACGAATCTTGTGCATCCAATTGGTGGGTTTGTGTCATTGGATGATCAATTAGGTCATTTTCGTCCTCCCTAGGCTTATCCTTGTCCAATTAGGGTTTTTAACCAATCTTGTGCATCCAATAAGTTCATTTGTGTCATTGGATTAACATTTAGGTCATTTTCGTCCTCCCTAGGCATATTCTTGTCCAATTAGAGTTTTAGACCAATCTTGTGCATCCAATAGGTGTGTTTGTGTCATTGGATGATCAATTAGGTTATTTTCGTCCTCCCTAGCCTTATTCTTGTCCATTTAGGGTTTTTAACTAATCTTGTGCATCCAATAAGTTCATTTGTGTCATTGGATGATCAATTAGGTCATTTTCGTCCTCCCTAGGCATATTCTTGTCCAATTAGGGTTTTTAACCAATCTTGTGCATCCAATAGGTGTGTTTGTGTCATTGGATGATCAATTAGGTCATTTTCGTCCTCCCTAGGCATATTCTTGTCCAATTAGGGTTTTTAACCAATCTTGTGCATCCAATAGGTGTGTTGTGTCATTGGATGATCAATTAGGTCATTTCCGTCTTCCCTAGGCATATTCTTGTCCAATTAGGGTTTTTAACCAATCTTGTGCATCCAATAGGTGTGTTTGTGTCATTGGATGATCAATTAGGTCATTTTCGTCCTCCCTAGGCATATTCTTGTCCAATTAGGGTTTTTAACCAATCTTGTGCATCCAATAACTTTGTTTGTGTCCTTGAATTAATATTTAGGTCATTTTCGTCCTCCCTAGGCATATTCTTGTCCAATTAGGGTTTTTAACCAATCTTGTGCTTCCAATAGGTGTGTTTGTGTCATTGGATTATCAATTAGGTCATTTTCGTCCTCCCTAGGCTTATTCTTGTCCAATTAGGGTTTTTAACCAATCTTGTGCATCCAATAGGTGTGTTTGTGTCATTGGATGATCAATTAGGTCATTTTCGTCCTCCCTAGGCTTATTCTTGTCCAATTAGGGTTTTTAGCCAATCTTGTGCATCCGATAAGTTTGTTTGTGTCATTTAATTAATATTTAGGTCATTTTCGTCCTCCCTAGGCATATTCTTGTCCAATTAGGGTTTTTAACCAATCTTGTGCATCCAATAGGTGTGTTTGTGTCATTGGATGATCAATTAGGTCATTTTCGTCCTCCCTAGGCTTATTCTTGTCCAATTAGGGTTTTTAACCAATCTTGTGCATCCAATAGGTGTGTTTGTGTCATTGGATGATCAATTAGGTCATTTTCGTCCTCCCTAGGCTTATTCTTGCCCAATTAGGGTTTTTAACCAATCTTGTGCATACAATAAGTTGAGTTGTGTCATTGGATTAGCATTTAGGTCATTTTCGTCCTCCCTAAGCTTATTCTTGTCCAATTAGGATTTTTAACCAATCTTGTGCATCCCATAAGTTCATTTGTGTCATTGGATTAACATTTATGTCATTTTCGTCCTCCCTAGGCATATTCTTGTCCAATTAGGGTTTTTAACCAATCTTGTGCATCCAATAGGTGTGTTTGTGTCATTGGAAGATCAATTAGGTTATTTTCGTCCTCCCTAGGCTTATTCTTGTCCAATTAGGGTTTTTAACCAATCTTGTGCATCCAATAAGTAGAGTTGTGTCATTGGATTAACATTTATGTCATTTTCGTCCTCCCTAGGCATATTCTTGTCCAATTAGGGTTTTTAACCAATCTTGTGCATCCAATAGGTGTGTTTGTGTCATTGGAAGATCAATTAGGTCATTTTCGTCCTCTCTAGTCTTATTCTTGTCTAATTAGGGTTTTTAAGCAATCTTGTGCATCCAATAGGTGTGTTTGTGTCATTGGATGAACATTTAGGTCATTTTCGTCCTCCCTAGGCATATTCTTTTCCAATTAGGGTTTTTAACCAATCTTGTGCATCCAATAGGTGTGTTTGTGTCATTGGAAGATCAATTAGGTCATTTTCGTCCTCTCTAGTCTTATTCTTGTCTAATTAGGGTTTTTAACCAATCTTGTGCGTCCAATTGGTGTGTTTGTGTCATTGGATGAACATTTAGGTCATTTTCGTCCTCACTAGGCTTATTCTTGTCCAATAAGGGTTTTTAACCAATCTTGTGCATCCAATAGGTGTGTTTGTGTCATTGGATGATCAATTAGGTCATTTTCGTCCTCCCTAGGCTTATTCTTGTCCAATTAGGGTTTTTAACCAATCTTGTGCATCCAATAAGTTCATTTGTGTCATTGGATGATCAATTAGGTCATTTTCGGCCTCCCTAGGCTTATTCTTGTCCAATTAGGGTTTTTAACCAATCTTGTGCATCCAATAGGTGTGTTTGTGTCATTGGATGATCAATTAGGTCATTTTCGTTCTCCCTAGGCTTATTCTTGTCCAATTAGGGTTTTTAACCAATCTTATGCATCCAATATGTTCATTTGTGTTATTGGATTAACATTTAGGTCATATTCGTGCTCCCTAGGCATATTCTTGTCCAATTTGGGTTTTTAACCAATCTTGTGCATCCAATAGGTGTGTTTGTGTCATTGGATGATCAATTAGGTCATTTTCGTCCTCCCTAGGCATATTCTTGTCCAATTAGGGTTTTTAACCAATCTTGTGCATCCAATAGGTGTGTTTGTGTCATTGGATGATCAATTAGGTCATTTTCGTCCTCCCTAGGCTTATTCTTGTCCAATTAGGGTTTTTAACCAATCTTGTGCATCCAATAACTTTGTTTGTGTCATTGAATTAATATTTAGGTCATTTTCGTCCTCCCTAGGCATATTCTTGTCCAATTAGGGTTTTTAACCAATCTTGTGCATCCAATAGGTGTGTTTGTGTCATTGGATGATCAATTAGGTCATTTTCGTTCCCCCTAGGCTTATTCTTGTCCAATTAGGGTTTTTCACCAATCTTGTGCATCCAATAACTTTGTTTGTGTCATTGAATTAATATTTAGGTCATTTTCGTCCTCCCTAGGCATATTCTTGTCCAATTAGGGTTTTTAACCAATCTTGTGCATCCAATAGGTGTGTTTGTGTCATTGGATGATCAATTAGGTCATTTTCGTCCTCCCTAGGCTTATTCTTGTCCAATTAGGGTTTTTAACCAATCTTGTGCATCCAATAACTTTGTTTGTGTCATTGAATTAATATTTAGGTCATTTTCGTCCTCCCTAGGCATATTCTTGTCCAATTAGGGTTTTTAACCAATCTTGTGCATCCAATAGCTGTGTTTGTGTCATTGGATGATAAATTAGGTCATTTTCGTCCTCCCTAGGCTTATTCTTGTCCAATTAGGGTTTTTAACTAATCTTGTGCATCCAATAGGTGTGTTTGTGTCATTGGATGATCAATTAGGTCATTTTCGTCCTCCCTAGGCATATTCTTGTCCAATTAGGGTTTTTAACCTATCTTGTGCATCCAATAGGTGTGTTTGTGTCATTGAATGATCAATTAGGTCATTTTCGTCCTCCCTAGGCTTATTCTAGTCCAATTAGGGTTTTTAACCAATCTTGTGCATCCAATAAGTTCATTAGTGTCATTGGATGATCAATTAAGTCATTTTCGTCCTCCCTAGGCATGTTCTTGTCCAACTAGGGTTTTTAACCAATCTTGTGCATCCAATAGGTGTGTTTGTGTTATTGGATGAACAATTAGGTCATTTTCGTCCTCGCTAGGCTTATTCATGTCCAATTAGGGTTTTTAACCAATCTTGTGCATCCAATAGGTGTGTTTGTGTCATTGGATGATCAATTAGGTCATTTTCGTCCTCCCTAGGCTTATTCTTGTCCAATTAGGGTTTTTAACCAATCTTGTGCATCCAATAAGTTTGTTTGTGTCATTGAATTAATATTTGGGTCATTTTCGTCCTCCCTAGGCATATTCTTGTCCAATTAGGGTTTTTAACCAATCTTGTGCATCCAATAAGTTCATTTGTGTCATTGGATTGACATTTAGGTCATTTTCGTCCTCCCGAGGCTTATTCTTGTCCAATTAGGGTTTTTAACCAATCTTGTGCATCCAATAGGTGTGTTTGTGTCATTGGATGATCAATTAGGTCATTTTCGTCCTCCCTAGGCTTATTCTTGCCCAATTAGGGTTTTTAACCAATCTTGTGCATCCAACAAGTTCATTTGTGTCATTGGATTAACATTTAGGTCATTTTCGTCCTCCCTAGGCATATTCTTGTCCAATTAGGGTTTTTAACCAATCTTGTGCATCCAATAGGTGTGTTTGTGTCATTGGATGATCAATTAGGTCATTTTCGTCCTCCCTATGCTTATTCTTGTCCAATTAGGGTTTTTAACTAATCTTGTGCATCCAATAAGTTCATTTGATTCATTGGATGATCAATTAGGTCATTTTCGTCCTTCCTAGGCATATTCTTGTCCAACTAGGGTTTTTAACCAACCTTGTGCATCCAATAGGTGTGTTTGTGTCATTGGATGATCAATTAAGTCATTTTCGTCCTCCTTAGGCTTATTCTTGTCCAATTAGGGTTTTTAACCAAACTTGTGCATCCAATAAGTTCATTTGTGTCATTGGATTAACATTTAGGTCATTTTCGTCCTCCCTAGGCATATTCTTGTCCAATTAGGGTTTTTAACCAATCTTGTGCATCCAATAGGTGTGTTTGTGTCATTGGATGATCAATTAGGTCATTTTCGTCCTCCCTAGGCTTATTCTTGCCCAATTAGGGTTTTTAACCAATCTTGTGCATCCCATAAGTTGAGTTGTGTCATTGGATTAGCATTTAGGTCATTTTCGTCCTCCCTAGGCTTATTCTTGTCCAATTAGGATTTTTAACCAATCTTGTGCATCCCATAAGTTCATTTGTGTCATTGGATTAACATTTAGGTCATTTTCGTCCTCCCTAGGCATATTCTTGACCAATTAAGGTTTTTAACCAATCTTGTGCATCCAATAGGTGTGTTTGTGTCATTGGATGATCAATTAGGTTATTTACGTCCTCCCTAGGCTTATTCTTGTCCAATTAGGGTTTTTAACCAATCTTGTGCATCCAATAAGTTGAGTTGTGTCATTGGATTAACATTTAGGTCATTTTCGTCCTCCCTAGGCATATTCTTGTCCAATTAGGGTTTTTAACCAATCTTGTGCATCCAATAGGTGTGTTTGTGTCATTGGATGATCAATTAGGTCATTTTCGTCATCACTAGGCTTATTCTTGTCCAATTAGGGTTTTTAACCAATCTTGTGCATCCAATAAGTTGAGTTGTGTCATTGGATTAACATTTAGGTCATTTTCGTCCTCCCTAGGCATATTCTTGTCCAATTAGGGTTTTTAACCAATCTTGTGCATCCAATAGGTGTGTTTGTGTCATTGGATGATCAATTAGGTCATTTTCGTCCTCCCTAGGCTTATTCTTGTCCAATTAGGGTTTTTAACCAATCTTGTGCATCCAATAAGTTTGTTTGTGTCATTGAATTAATATTTAGGTCATTTTCGTCCTCCCTAGGCATATTCTTGTCCAATTAGGGTTTTTAACCAATCTTATGCATCCAATAGGTGTGTTTTTGTCATTGGATGATCAATTAGGTCATTTTCGTCCTCCCTAGGCTTATTCTTGTCCAATTAGGGTTTTTAACCAATCTTGTGCATCCAATAAGTTCATTTGTGTCATTACATTAACATTTAGGTCATTTTCGTCCTCCCTAGGCATATTCTTGTCCAATTAGGGTTTTTAACCAATCGTGTGTATCCAATAGGTGTGTTTGTTTCATTGGATTAACATTTAGGTCATTTTCGTCCTCCCTATGGATATTCTTGTCCAATTAGGGTTTTTAACCAATGTTGTGCATCCAATAAGTTCATTTGTGTCATTGGATGATCAATTAGGTCATTTACGTCCTCCCTAGGCATATTCTGGCATATTCTGGTCCAATTAGGGTTTTTACCCAATCTTGTGCATCCAATAGGTGTGTTTGTGTCATTGGATGATCAATTAGGTTATTTTCGTCCTCCCTAGGCTTATTCTTGTCCCACTAGGGTTTTTAACCAATCTTGTGCATCCAATAAGTTGAGTTGTGTCATTGGATTAACATTTAGGTCATTTTCGTCCTCCCTAGGCATATTCTGGCATATTCTTGTCCAATTAGAGTTTTTACCCAATCTTGTGCATCCAATAGGTGTGTTTGTGTCATTGGATGATCAATTAGGTCATTTTCGTCCTCCTTAGGCTTATTCTAGTCCCATTAGGGTTTTTAACAATTCTTGTGCATCTAGAAAGTTGAGTTGTGTCATTGGATTAACATTTAGGTCATTTTCATCCTCCCTAGGCATATTCTTGTCCAATTAGGGTTTTTAACCAAACTAGTGCATCCAATAAGTTCATTTGTGTTATTAGATTAACTTTTAGGTCATTTTTGTCCTCCCTTGCGATATTCTTGTCCAATTAGGGTTTTTAACCAATCTTGTGCATCCAATAGGTGTGGTTGTGTCATTGGATGATCAATTAGGTCATTTTTGTCCTCCCTAGGCTTATTCTTGTCCAATTAGGGTTTTTAACCAATCTTGTGCATCCAATAAGTTTGTTTGTGTCATTGAATTAATATTTAGGTTATTTTCGTCCTCCCTAGGCATATTCTTGTCCAATTAGGGTTTTTAACCAATCTTGTGCATCCAATAGGTGTGTTTGTGTCATTGGATGATCAATTAGGTCATTTTCGTCCTCCCTAGGCTTATTCTTGTCCAATTAGGGTTTTTAACCAATCTTGTGCATCCAATAACTTTGTTTGTGTCCTTGAATTAATATTTAGGTCATTTTCGTCCTCCCTAGGCATATTCTTGTCCAATTAGGGTTTTTAACCAATCTTGTGTGTTGGTACCAGTAACCTCTGTTAAATGAAAATTATGCGGAAGATTACCTATTTTTAGAGATATGCGCAGCAGTTTAACAAATCGTACATTTATTAAACACAGCATCAGAATAAGGTCCCAAAACTACAATACAAATGAATGCACAAAGTATATGGATCAAAGAATATATTGAGAGATGCACCAGTTACGTTTATTGTTCAAGATATTGATTCACTTACAATCATGCTGGAAACAGTCTTTCATGTAGTATCAAAGTATGCAGAAAGATATTCAAGCATTCAATCAATATCAGACAAATACACACTGCAGAAATTAAAAAGAGATAAGGGTAAGAAAGATTGTACGCAGTGATTTATACTGGTTCAGCCGTTGTTGAACGACCTACATCCAGTCCCAAGATCAAATCCAATCTTGGCCTTTCCAATAGAATATCTCAGAATCCGTTTACAGATGTTCCAGCTCCTCGCCTATCAATCTAAAACGATTCTTCTTATTCTATTCTTATCTCCCTGAATCCCAGAGTTTATCTCCCATAAACTCTTCCAAGATTACAGTCAAGTTTCTTCTTGATGAGACCTCTCAATCACAGAAGATAACTACCAGTTAAGACTGGATTTCTCAATGTTATTTGTTTCAAGAATTTGTTTACAGATGTATCTAATCAGAAATTACACATAGATTTCTTCAGCAGTCTTCTTCTCTAAAGTTGTTTCTCCAGCAATCTTTCTCAGTTCTTGTGGATCATGAAAGATGAATCTTCATGACTGAAAAAGTAATGTTCAAAGTTATTTCACAGTGAGAAACAAAGATATCAGAAAGTTATGTGTACGTTGTTGTATATTCGAAGAAGAGACTGAAAAACAGTTTATATAGTTTCAGGAAAAACAACATATGCATCGATTTATCCAATCGATTCATTAAAGTCATAATGCTGGTTAATCGATTTCCTTAATCGATTTCGCGAGTCTTGTTTTTCTTGAATCTTGAAACTGCACATTCTAATCGATTTACTCAATCGATTATTTTAAGTAGTTCTTCAAACTTTGATGACAGTATATAATTAAATCGATTTGCAGAATCGACTTGATGTGTTTTGTTCAAACAACGAGATCAAAACCATCGATGTGCTTAATCGATTTTACCATTCAGTCATCTCTGTTTATAAAACTTTTATGTCAATCGATTGTGCCAATCGATTGTGGATCTTAAGTCTGAAGTACTTTTCATCAGTTGGGTTATTCAATCGATTTACCAAGTCGATTGATACCAACTTTTATTACACAGATGTATATAAACAGATTGTAGTAATCGATTGTGTATGTTCCAGACCTAAGTTATTTTGAAACTTGTTTTAGTGAATCGATTGGCCTAATCGATTTAGTAAACAGGTTTGGCTCTGGGACATTAGCAATCGATTGTTTCAATCGATGTAGACAAAAACAAAATTAAAGATGTGAAATCGATTTGCCAAATCGATTGCCTGCAAAACGTGCTACTGACTTGCACATTTTAATTTCAGTAAGAATGTCAATCGATTTGTCTAATCGATTTAAACAATCAGTTTAGTCTTAGTGATTCACTCAATCGATGTGCCTAATCGATTTGTGGCAAACTGGCTCTCTGACTTGTACAATTTATTTTCCAATATGTGTACCAATCGATTTGGAGAATCGATTGATAGCCCGTTTGATTTCTTCAAGGATGTACAAATCGATTGTGCTAATCGATTGGGTAACACCAAACTTTGTAAACTTATTCAACCCTGTTATAGAATCGATTGTACTAATCGATGTGCTCATGGATCATCAAGATTTTGTTGATTCCTTGAGTTCCAAGCAATTGTCTCGAGTATGAAGGATTGAATTTGTTGTTCCTGAAATTTTTCTCAGTTGACAATGTTAGATGTATTTCAAATTGGATGCTTGTCAATAACATCAAAAACGAACATATGTCTAACATGTTTGTTTCATTGAATTAATATTTAGGTCATTTTCGTCCTCCCTAGGCATATTCTTGTCCAATTAGGGTTTTTAACCAATCTTGTGCATCCAATAGGTGTGTTTGTGTCATTGGATGATCAATTAGGTCATTTTCGTCCTCCCTAGGCTTATTCTTGTCCAATTAGGGTTTTTAACCAATCTTGTGCATCCAATAAGTAGAGTTGTTTCATTGGATTAACATTTAGGTCATTTTCGTCCCCCCTAGAATTATTCTTGTCCAATTAGGGTTTTTAACCAATCTTGTGCATCCAATAAGTTCATTTGTGTCATTGGATTAACATTTAGGTCATTTTCGTCCTCCCTAGGCATATTCTTGTCCAATTAGGGTTTTTAACAAATCTTGCGCATCCAATAGGTGTGTTTGTGTCATTGGATGATCAATTAGGTCATTTTCGTCCTCCCTAGGCATATTCTTGTCCAATTAGGGTTTTTAACCAATCTTGTGCATCCAATAGGTGTGTTTGTGTCATTGGATGATCAATAAGGTCATTTTCGTCCTCCCTAGGCTTATTCTTGTCCAATTAGGGTTTTTAACCAATCTTGTGCATCCAATAAGTTGAGTTGTGTCATTGGATTAACATTTAGGTCTTTTTCGTCCTCCCTAGGCTTATTCTTGTCCAATTAGGGTTTTTAACCAATCTTGTGCATCCAATAGGTGTGTTTGTGTCATTGGATGATCAATTAGGTCATTTTCGTCCTCCATAGGCTTATTCTTGTCCAATTAGGGTTTTTAACCAATCTTATGCATCCAATAACTTTGATTGTGTCTTTGAATTAATATTTAGGTCATTTTCGTCCCCCCTAGGCATATTCTTGTCCAATTAGGGTTTTTAACCAATCTTGTGCATCCAATAGGTGTGTTTGTGTCATTGGATGATCAATTAGGTCATTTTCGTCCTCCCTAGGCTTATTCTTGTCCAATTAGGGTTTTTAACCAATCTTGTGCATGCAATAGGTGTGTTTGTGTCATTGGATGATCAATTAGGTCATTTTCGTCCTCCATAGGCTTATTCTTGTCCAATTAGGGTTTTTAACCAATCTTGTGCATCCAATAAGTTTGTTTGTGTCATTGAATTAATATTTAGGTCATTTTGGTCCTCCCTAGGCATATTCTTGTCCAATTAGGGTATTTAACCAATCTTGTGCATTCAATTGGTGTGTTTGTGTCATTGGATGATCAATTAGGTCATTTTCGTCCTCCCTAGGCATATTCTTGTCCAATTAGGGTTTTTAACCAATCTTGTGCATCCAATAGGTGTGTTTGTGTCATTGGATGATCAATTAGGTCATTTTCGTCCTCCCTAGGCTTATTCTTGTCCAATTAGGGTTTTTAACCAATCTTGTGCATCCAATAGGTTTGGTTGTGTCATTGGATGATCAATTAGGTCATTTTCGTCCTCCCTAGGCATATTCTTGTCCAATTAGGGTTTTTAACCAATCTTGTGCATCCAATAGGTGTGTTTGTGTCATTGGATGATCAATTAGGTCATTTTCGTCCTCCCTAGGCTTATTCTTGTCCAATTAGGGTTTTTAACCAATGTTGTGCTTCCAACAGGTGTATTTGTGTCATTGGATGATCAATTAGGTCATTCTCGTCCTCCCTAGGCTTATTAATGTCCAATTAGGGTTTTTAACCAATCTTGTGCATCCAATGAGTTTGTTTGTGTCACTGAATTAATATTTAGATCATTTTCGTCCTCCCTAGGCATATTCTTGTCCAATTAGGGTTCTTAACCAATCTTGTGCATCCAATAGGTGTGTTTGTGTCATTGGATGATCAATTAGGTCATTTTCGTCCTCCCTAGGCATATTCTTGTCCAATTAGGGTTTTTAACCAATCTTGTGCATCCAATAGGTGTGTTTGTGTCATTGGATGATCAATTAGGTCATTTTCGTCCTCCCTAGGCTTATTCTTGTCCAATTAGGGTTTTTAACCAATCTTGTACATCTAATAAGTTCATTTGTGTCATTGGATTAACATTTAGGTCATTTTCGTCCTCCTTAGGCATATTCTTGTCCAATTAGGGTTTTTAACCCATCTTGTGCATCCAATAGGTGTATTTGTGTCATTGGATGATCAATTAGGTCATTTTCGTCCTCCCTAGGCATTTTTTGGTCCAATTAGGGTTTTTAACCAATCTTGTGCATCCAATAGGTGTGTTTGTGTCATTGGATGATCAATTAGGTCATTTTCGTCCTCCCTAGGCATATTCTTGTCCAATTAGGGTTTTTAACCAATCTTGTGCATCCAATAGGTGTGTTTGTGTCATTGGATGATCAATTAGGTCATTTTCGTCCTCCCTAGGCTTATTCTTGTCCAATTAGGGTTTTTAACCAATCTTGTGCATCCAATAAGTTCATTTGTGTCATTGGATTAACATTTAGATCATTTTCGTCCTGCCTAGGCATATTCTTGTCCAATTAGGGTTTTTAACCAATCTTGTGCATCCAATAGGTGTGTTTGTGTCATTGGATGATCAATTAGGTTATTTTCGTCCTCCCTAGGCTTATTCTTGTCCAATTAGGGTTTTTAACCAATCTTGTGCATCCAATAGGTGTGTTTGTGTCATTGGATGACCAATTAGGTCATTTTCGTCCTCCCTAGGCATATTCTTGTCCAATTAGGGTTTTTAACCAATCTTGTGCATCCAATAGGTGTGTTTGTGTCATTGGATGATCAATTAGGTCATTTTCGTCCTCCCTAGGCTTATTCTTGTCCAATTAGGGTTTTTAACCAATCTTGTGCATCCAATAAGTTTGTTTGTGTCATTGAATGATCAATTAGGTCATTTACGTCCTCCCTAGGAATATTCTGGCATATTCTTGTCCAATTAGGGTTTTTAACCAATCTTGTGCATCCAATAGGTGTGTTTGTGTCATTGGATGATCAATTAGGTCATTTTCGTCATCACTAGGCTTATTCTTGTCCAATTAGGGTTTTTAACCAATCTTGTGCATCCAATAAGTTGAGTTGTGTCATTGGATTAACATTTAGGTCATTTTCGTCCTCCCTAGGCATATTCTTGTCCAATTAGGGTTTTTAACCAATCTTGTGCATCCAATAGGTGTGTTTGTGTCATTGGATGATCAATTAGGTCATTTTCGTCCTCCCTAGGCTTATTCTTGTCCAATTAGGGTTTTTAACCAATCTTGTGCATCCAATAAGTTTGTTTGTGTCATTGAATTAATATTTAGGTCATTTTCGTCCTCCCTAGGCATATTCTTGTCCAATTAGGGTTTTTAACCAATCTTATGCATCCAATAGGTGTGTTTTTGTCATTGGATGATCAATTAGGTCATTTTCGTCCTCCCTAGGCTTATTCTTGTCCAATTAGGGTTTTTAACCAATCTTGTGCATCCAATAAGTTCATTTGTGTCATTACATTAACATTTAGGTCATTTTCGTCCTCCCTAGGCATATTCTTGTCCAATTAGGGTTTTTAACCAATCGTGTGTATCCAATAGGTGTGTTTGTTTCATTGGATTAACATTTAGGTCATTTTCGTCCTCCCTAGGCATATTCTTGTCCAATTAGGGTTTTTAACCAATGTTGTGCATCCAATAAGTTCATTTGTGTCATTGGATGATCAATTAGGTCATTTACGTCCTCCCTAGGCATATTCTGGCATATTCTGGTCCTATTAGGGTTTTTACCCAATCTTGTGCATCCAATAGGTGTGTTTGTGTCATTGGATGATCAATTAGGTTATTTTCGTCCTCCCTAGGCTTATTCTTGTCCCACTAGGGTTTTTAACCAATCTTGTGCATCCAATAAGTTGAGTTGTGTCATTGGATTAACATTTAGGTCATTTTCGTCCTCCCTAGGAATATTCTGGCATATTCTTGTCCAATTAGAGTTTTTACCCAATCTTGTGCATCCAATAGGTGTGTTTGTGTCATTGGATGATCAATTAGGTCATTTTCGTCCTGCTTAGGCTTATTCTAGTCCCATTAGGGTTTTTAACAATTCTTGAGCATCTAGAAAGTTGAGTTGTGTCATTGGATTAACATTTAGGTCATTTTCATCCTCCCTAGGCATATTCTTGTCCAATTAGGGTTTTTAACCAAACTAGTGCATCCAATAAGTTCATTTGTGTTATTAGATTAACTTTTAGGTCATTTTTGTCCTCCCTTGCGATATTCTTGTCCAATTAGGGTTTTTAACCAATCTTGTGCATCCAATAGGTGTGGTTGTGTCATTGGATGATCAATTAGGTCATTTTTGTCCTCCCTAGGCTTATTCTTGTCCAATTAGGGTTTTTAACCAATCTTGTGCATCCAATAAGTTTGTTTGTGTCATTGAATTAATATTTAGGTTATTTTCGTCCTCCCTAGGCATATTCTTGTCCAATTAGGGTTTTTAACCAATCTTGTGCATCCAATAGCTGTGTTTGTGGCAATGGATGATCAATTAGGTCACTTTCGTCCTCCCTAGGCATATTCTTGTCCAATTAGGGTTTTTAACCAATCTTGTGCATCCAATAAGTTCATTTGTGTTATTGGATTAACATTTAGGTCATTTTCGTCCTCCCTTGGCATATTCTTGTCCAATTAGGGTTTTTTTACAAATCTTGTGCATCCAATAGGTGTGTTTGTGGCAATGGATGATCAATTAGGTCACTTTCGTCCTCCCTAGGCTTATTCTTGTCCAATTAGGGTTTTTAACCAATCTTGTGCATCCAATAGGTGTGATTGTGTCATTGGATGATCAATTAGGTCATTTTCGTCCTCCCTAGGCTTATTCTTGTCCCATTAGGGTTTTTAACCAATCTTGTGCATCCAATAAGTTGAGTTGTGTCATTGGATTAACATTTAGGTCATTTTCGTCCTCCCTAGGCATATTCTTGTCCAATTAGGGTTTTTAACCAATCTTGTGCATCCCATAGGTGTGTTTGTGTCATTGGATGATCAATTAGGTCATTTTCGTCCTCCCTAGGTTTATTCTTGTCCAATTAGGGTTTTTAACCAATCTTGTGCATCCAATAAGTTTGTTTGTGTCATTGAATTAATATTTAGGTCATTTTCGTCCTCCCTAGGCATATTATTATCCAATTAGGGTTTTTAACCAATCTTGTGCAGCCCATAGGTGTGTTTGTGTCATTGGATGATCAATTAGGTCATTTTCGTCCTCCCTAGGCTTATTCTTGTCCAATTAGGGTTTTTAACCAATCTTGTGCATCCAATAAGTTTGTTTGTTTCATTGAATTAATATTTAGGTCATTTTCGTCCTCCCTAGGCATATTCTTGTCCAATTAGGGTTTTTAACCAATCTTGTGCATCCAATAGGTGTGTTTGTGTCATTGGATGATCAATTAGGTCATTTTCGTCCTCCCTAGGCTTATTCTTGTCCAATTAGGGTTTTTAACCAATCTTGTGCATCCAATAAGTTCATTTGTCTCATTGGATGATCAATTAGGTCATTTTCGTCCTCCCTAGGTATATTCTTGTCCAACTAGGGTTTTTAACCAATCTTGTGCATCCAATAGGTGTATTTGTGTCATTGGATGATCAATTAGGTCATTTTCGTCCTCCCTAGGCATATTCTTGTCCAATTAGGGTTTTTAACCAATCTTGTGCATCCAATAGGTGTGTTTGTGTCATTGGATGATCAATTAGGTCATTTTCGTCCTCCCTAGGCTTATTCTTGTCCAATTAGGGTTTTTAACCAATCTTGTACATCTAATAAGTTCATTTGTGTCATTGGATTAACATTTAGGTCATTTTCGTCCTCCTTAGGCATATTCTTGTCCAATTAGGGTTTTTAACCCATCTTGTGCATCCAATAGGTGTATTTGTGTCATTGGATGATCAATTAGGTCATTTTCGTCCTCCCTAGGCATTTTTTGGTCCAATTAGGGTTTTTAACCAATCTTGTGCATCCAATAGGTGTGTTTGTGTCATTGGATGATCAATTAGGTCATTTTCGTCCTCCCTAGGCATATTCTTGTCCAATTAGGGTTTTTAACCAATCTTGTGCATCCAATAGGTGTGTTTGTGTCATTGGATGATCAATTAGGTCATTTTCGTCCTCCCTAGGCATATTCTTGTCCAATTAGGGTTTTTAACCAATCTTGTGCATCCAATAGGTGTGTTTGTGTCATTGGATGATCAATTAGGTTATTTTCGTCCTCCCTAAGCATATTCTTGTCCAATTAGGCTTTTTAACTAATCTTGTGCATCCAATACGTTCATTTGTGTCATTGGATGATCAATTAGGTCATTTTCGTCCTCCCTAGGCATATTCTTGTCCAATTAGGGTTTTTAACCAATCTTGTGCATCCAATAGGTGTGTTTGTGTCATTGGATGATCAATTAGGTCATTTTCGTCCTCCCTAGGCTTATTCTTGTCCCATTAGGGTTTTTAACCGATCTTGTGCATCCAATAGGTGTGTTTGTGTCATTGGATGATTAATTTGGTCATTTTCGTCCTCCCTAGGCAAATTCTTGTCCAATTAGGGTTTTTAACCAATCTTGTGCATCCAATAGGTGTGTTTGTGTCATTGGATGATCAATTAGGTTATTTTCGTCCTCCCTAGGCATATTCTTGTCCAATTAGGGTTTTTAACTAATCTTGTGCATCCAATACGTTCATTTGTGTAATTGGATGATCAATTAGGTCATTTTCGTCCTCCCTAGGCACATTCTTGTCCAATTAGGGTTTTAAAGCAATCTTGTGCATCCAATAGGTGTGTTTGTGTCATTGGATGATCAATTAGGTCATTTTCGTCCTCCCTAGGCATATTCTTGTCCAATTAGGGTTTTTAACCAATCTTGTGCATCCAATAGGTGTGTTTGTGTCATTGGATGATCAATTAGGTCCTTTTCGTCCTCCCTAGGCATATTCTTGTCCAATTAGGGTTTTTAACCAATCTTGTGCATCCAATAGGTGTGTTTGTGTCATTGGATGATCAATTAGGTTATTTTCGTCCTCCCTAGGCTTATTCTTGTCCAATTAGAGTTTTTAACAAATCATGTTCATCCAATAAGGTCATTTGTGTCATTGGATGATCAATTAGGTCATTTTCGTCCTCCCTATGCATATTCTTGTCCAATTAGGGTTTTTAACCAATCTTGTGCATCCAATAGGTGTGTTTGTGTCATTGGATGATCAATTAGGTCATTTTCGTCCTCCCTAGGCTTATTCTTGTCCAATTAGGGTCTTTAACCAATCTTGTGCATCCAAAAAGTTTGTTTGTTTCATTGAATTAATATTTAGGTCATTTTCGTCCTCCCTAGGCATATTCTTGTCCAATTAGGGTTTTTAACCAATCTTGTGCATCCAATAGGTGTGTTTGTGTCATTGGATGATCAATTAGGTCATTTTCGTCCTCCCTAGGCATATTCTTGTCCAATTAGGGTTTTTAACCAATCTTGTGCATCCAATAGGTGTGTTTGTGTCATTGGATGATCAATTAGGTTATTTTCTTCCTCCCTATGCATATTCTTGTCCAATTAGGGTTTTTAACTAATCGTGTGCATCCGATAAGTTCATTTGTGTCATTGGATGATCAATTAGGTCATTTTCGTCCTCCCTAGGCATATTCTTGTCCAATTAGGGTTTTTAACCAATCTTGTGCATCCAATAGGTGTGTTTGTGTCATTGGATGATCAATTAGGTCATTTTCGTCCTCCCTAGGCATATTCTTGTCCAATTAGGGTTTTTAACCAATCTTGTGCATCCAATAGGTGTGTTTGTGTCATTGGATGATCAATTAGGTCATTTACGTCCTCCCTAGGCATATTCTTGTCTAATTAGGGTTTTTAACCAATCTTGTGCATCCAATAGGTGTGTTTGTGTCATTGGATGATCAATTAGGTCATTTTCGTCCTCCCTAGGCATATTCTTGTCCAATTAGGGTTTTTAACCAATCTTGTGCATCCAATAGGTGTGTTTGTGTCATTGGATGATCAATTAGGTCATTTACGTCCTCCCTAGGCTTATTCTTGTCCAATTAGGGTTTTTAACCAATCTTGTGCATCCAATAACTTTGTTTGTGTCATTGAATTAATATTTAGGTCATTTTCGTCATCGCTAGGCATATTCTTGTCCAATTAGGGTTTTTAACCAATCTTGTGCATCCAATAGGTGTGTTTGTGTCATTGGATGATCAATTAGGTCATTTTCGTCCTCCCTAGGCTTATTCTTGTCCAATTAGGGTTTTTAACCAATCTTGTGCATCCAATAAGTTGAGTTGTGTCATTGGATTAACATTTAGGTCATTTTCGTCCTCCCTAGGCTTATTCTTGTCCAATTAGGGTTTTTAACCAATCTTGTGCATCCAATAGGTGTGTTTGTGTCATTGGATGATCAATTAGGTCATTTTCGCCCTCCATAGGCTTATTCTTGTCCAATTAGGGTTTTTAACCAATCTTTTGCATCCAATAAGTTGAGTTGTGTCATTGGATTAACATTTAGGTCATTTTCGTCCTCCCTAGGCTTATTCTTGTCCAATTAGGGTTTTTAACCAATCTTGTGCATCCAATAAGTTCATTTGTGTCATTGGATTAACATTTAGGTCATTTTCGGCCTCCCTAGGCATATTCTTGTCCAATTAGGGTTTTTAACCAATCTTGTGCATCTAATAGGTGTGTTTGTGTCATTGGATGATCAATTAGGTCATTTTCGTCCTCCCTAGGCATATTCTTGTCCAATTAGGGTTTTTAACCAATCTTGTGCATCCAATAGGTGTGTTTGTGTCATTGGATGATCAATTAGGTCATTTTCGTCCTCCCTAGACTTATTCTTGTCCAATTAGGGTTTTTAACCAATATTGTACATCTAATAAGTTCATTTGTGTCATTGGATTAACATTTAGGTGATTTTCGTCCTCCCTAGGCATATTCTTGTCCAATTAGAGTTTTTAACCCATCTTGTGCATCCAATAGGTGTGTTTGTGTCATTGGATGATCAATTAGGTCACTTTCGTCCTCCCTAGGCTTATTCTTGTCCAATTAGTGTTTTTAACCGATCTTGTGCATCCAATAGGTGTGTTTGTGTCATTGGATGATCAATTAGGTCATTTTCGTCCTCCCTAGGCATATTCTTGTCCAATTAGGGTTTTTAACCAATCTTGTGCATCCAATAGGTGTGTTTGTGTCATTGGATGATCAATTAGGTCATTTTCGTCCTCCCTAGGTCTATTCTTGTCCAATTAGGGTTTTTAACCAATCTTGTGCATCCAATAAGTTGAGTTGTGTCATTGGATTAACATTTAGGTCATTTTCGTCCTCCCTAGGCTTATTCTTGTCCAATTAGGGTTTTTAACCAATCTTGTGCATCCAATAAGTTCATTTGTGTCATTGAATTAACATTTAGGTCATTTTCGTCCTCCCAAGGCATATTCTTGTCCAATTAGGGTTTTTAACCAATCTTGTGCATCCAATAGGTGTGTTTGTGTCATTGGATGATCAATTAGGTCATTTTCGTCCTTCCTAGGCTTATTCTTTCCCAATTAGGGTTTTTAACCCATCTTGTGCATCCAATTGGTGTGTTTGTGTCATTGGATGATCAATTAGGTTATTTTCGTCCTCCCTAGGCTTATTGTTGTCCAATTAGGGTTTTTAACCAATCTTGTGCATCCAATAAGTTGAGTTGTGTCATTGGATTAACATTTAGGTCATTTTCGTCCTCCCTAGGCTTATTCTTGTCCAATTAGGGTTTTTAACCAATCTTGTGCATCCAATAGGTGTGTTTGTGTCATTGGATGATCAATTAGGTCATTTTCGTCCTGCATAGGCTTATTCTTGTCCAATTAGGGTTTTTAACCAATCTTGTGCATCCAATAGGTGTGTTTGTGTCATTGGATGATCAATTAGGTCATTTTCGTCCTCCCTAGGCTTATTCTTGTCCAATTAGGGTTTTTAACAAATCTTGTGTAGCCAATAAGTTCATTTGTGTCATTGGATTAACATTTAGGTCATTTTCGTCCTCCCTAGGCATATTCTTGTCCAATTAGGGTTTTTAACCAATCTTGTGCATCCAATAGGTGTGTTTGTGTCATTGGATGATCAATTAGGTCATTTTCGTCCTCCCTAGGCTTATTCTTGTCCAATTAGGGTTTTTAACCAATCTTGTACATCCAATAAGTTTATTTGTGTCATTGGATTAACAGTTAGGTCATTTTCGTCCTCCCTAGGCATATTCTTGTCCAATTAGGGTTTTTAACCAATCTTGTGCTTCCAATAGGTGTGTTTGTGTCATTGAATGATCAATTAGGTCATTTTCGTCCTCCCCAGGCTTATTCTTGTCCAATTAGAGTTTTTAACCAATCTTGTGTATCCAATAACTTTGTTTGTGTCATTGAATTAATATTTAGGTCATTTTCGTCCTCCCTAGGCATATTCTTGTCCAATTAGGGTTTTTAACCAATCTTGTGCATCCAATAGGTGTGTTTGTGTCATTGGATGATCAATTAGGTCATTTTCGTCCTCCCTAGGCTTATTCTTGTCCAATTAGGGTTTTTAACCAATCTTGTGCATCCAATAAGTTTGTTTGTGTCATTGAATTAATATGTAGGTAATTTTCGTCCTCCCTAGGCATATTCTTGTCCAATTAGGGTTTTTAACCAATCTTGTGCATCCAATAGGTGTGTTTGTGTCATTGGATGATCAATTAGGTCATTTTCGTCCTCCCTAGGCATATTCTTGTCCAATTAGGGTTTTTAACCAATCTTGTGCATCCAATAGGTGTGTTTGTGTCATTGGATGATCAATTTAGGTCATTTTCGTCCTCCCTAGGCTAATTCTTGTCCAATTAGGGTTTTTAACCAATCTTGTGCCTCCAATAGGTGTGTTTGTGTCATTGGATGATCAATTAGGTCATTTTCGTCCTCCATAGTCTTATTCTTGTCCAATTAGAGTTTTTAACCAATCTTGTGCATCCAATAAGTTTGTTTGTGTCATTGAATTAATATTTCGGTCATTTTTGTCCTCCCTTGGCATATTCTTGTCCAATTAGGGTTTTTAACCAATCTTGTGCATTCAATAGGTGTGTTTGTGTCATTGGATGATCAATTAGGTCATTTTCGTCCTCCCTAGGCATATTCTTGTCCAATTAGGGTTTTTAACCAATCTTGTGCATCCAATAGGTGTGTTTGTGTCATTGGATGATCAATTAGGTCATTTTCGTCCTCCCTAGGGTTATTCTTGTCCAATTAGGGTTTTTAACCAATCTTGTGCATCCAATAAGTTGAGTTGTGTCATTGGATTAATATTTAGGTCTTTTTCATTCTCCCTAGGCTTTTTCTTGTCGAATTAGGTTTTTAACCAATCTTGTGCATCCAATAAGTTCATTTATGTCATTGGATTCACATTTAGGTCATTTTCGTCCTCCCTAGGCATATTCTTGTCCAATTAGGGTTTTTAACCAATCTTGGGCATCCAATAGGTGTGTTTATCTCATTGGATGATCAATTAGGTCACTTTGATCCTCCCTAGGCTTATGCTTGTCCAATTAGGGTTTTTAACCAATCTTGTGCATCCAATAAGTTCATTTGTGTCATTGGATTAACATTTAGGTCATTTTCGTCCTCCCTAGGCATATTCTTGTCCAATTAGGGTTTTTAACCAATCTTGTGCTTCCAATAGGTGTGTTTGTTATATTGGATGATCAATTAGGTCATTTCCGTCCTCCCTAGGCTTATTCTTGTCCAATTAGGGTTTTTAACCAATCTGGTGCATCCAATAAGTTTGTTTATGTCATTGAATTAATATTTAGGTCATTTTCGTCCTCCCTAGGTATATTCTTGTCCAATTAGGGTTTTTATACAAATCTTGTGCATCCAATAGGTGTGTTTGTGTCATTGGATGATCAATTAGGTCATTTTCGTCCTCCCTAGGCATATTCTTGTCCGATTAGGGTTTTTAACCAATTTTGTGCATCCAATAAGTTTGTTTATGTCATTGAATTAATATTTAGGTCATTTTCGTCCTCCCTAGGCATATTCTTGTCCAATTAGGGTTTTTAACCAATCTTGTGCATCCAATAGGTGTGTTTGTGTCATTGGATGATCAATTAGGTCATTTTCGTCCTCCCTAGGCTTATTCTTGTCCAATTAGGGTTTTTAACCAATCTTGTGCATCCAATAAGTTCTTTTGTGTCATTGGATTAACATTTAGGTCATTTTCATCCTCCCTAGGCATATTCTTGTCCAATTAGGGTTTTTAACCAATCTTGTGCATCCAATAGGTGTGTTTGTGTCATTGGATGATCAATTAGGTCATTTTCTTCCTCCCTATGCTTATTCTTGTCCAATTAGGGTTTTTAACCAATCTTGTGTATCCAATAAGTTTGTTTGTTTCATTGAATTAATATTTAGGTCATTTTCGTCCTCCCTAGGCTTAATCTTGTCCAATAAGGGTTTTTAACCAATCTTGTGCATCCAATAAGTTCATTTGTGTCATTGCATGATCAATTAGGTCATTTTCGTCCTCCCTAGGCTTATTCATGTCCAATTAGGGTTTTTAACCAATCTTGTGCATCCAATAAGTTCATTTGTGTCATTGGATTAACATTTAGGTCATTTTCGTCCTCCCTAGGCTTATTCTTGTCCAATTAGGGTTTTTAACCAATCTTGTGCATCCAATAGGTGTGTTTGTGTCATTGGATGATCAATTAGGTCATTTTCGTCCTCCCTAGGCATATTCTTGTCCAATTAGGGTTTTTAACCAATCTTGTTCATCTAATAGGTGTGTTTGTGTCATTGGATGATTAATTAGTTCATTTTCGTCCTCCCTAGGCATATTCTTGTCCAATTAGGGTTTTTAACGAATCTTGTGCATCCAATAGGTGTGTTTGTGTCATTGGATGATCAATTAGGTCATTTTCGTCCTCCCTAGGCATATTCTGGTCCAATTAGGGTTTTTAACCAATCTTGTGCATCCAATAGGTTTGTTTGTGTCATTGGATGATCAATTGGGTCATTTTCGTCCTCCCTAGGGATATTCTTGTCCAATTAGGGTTTTTAACCAATCTTGTGCATCCAATAGGTGTGTTTGTGTCATTGGATGATCAATTAGGTCATTTTCGTCCTCCCTAGGCATATTCTTGTCCAATTAGGGTTTTTAACCAATCTTGTGCATCCAATAGGTGTGTTTGTGTCATTGGATGATCAATTAGGTCATTTTCGTCCTCCCTAGGCTTATTCTTATCCAATTAGGGTTTTTAACCAATCTTGTGCTTCCAATAAGTTGAGTTGTGTCATTGGATTAACATTTAGGTCATTTTCGTCCTCCCTAGGCATATTCTTGTCCAATTAGGGTTTTAAACCAATCTTGTGCATCCAATAGGTGTGTTTGTGTCATTGGATGATCAATTAGGTCATTTTCGTACTCCCTAGGCATATTCTTGTCCAATTAGGGTTTTTAACCAATCTTGTGCATCCAATAAGTTGAGTTGTGTCATTGGATTAACATTTAGGTCATTTTCGTCCTCCCTAGGCTTATTCTTGTCCAATTAGGGTTTTTAACCAATCTTGTGCATCCAATAGGTGTGTTTGTGTCATTGGATGATCAATTAGGTCATTTTCGTACTCCGTAGGCTTATTCTTGTCCAATTAGGGTTTTTAACCAATCTTGTGCATCCGATAAGTTTGTTTGTGTCATTGAATTAATATTTAGGTCATTTTCGTCCTCCCTAGGCATATTCTTGTCCAATTCGGGTTTTTAACCAATCTGGTGCATCCAATAGGTGTGTTTGTGTCATTGGATGATCACTTAGGTCATTTTCGTCCTCCATAGGCTTATTCTTGTCCAATTAGGGTTTTTAACCAATCTTGTGCATCCAATAAGTTAAGTTGTGTCATTGGATTAACATTTAGGTCATTTTCGTCCTCCCTAGGCTTATTCTTGTCCAATTAGGGTTTTTAACCAATCTTGTGCATCCAATAGGTGTGTTTGTGTCATTGGATGATCAATTAGGTCATTTTCGTCCTCCCTAGGCATTCTCTTGTCCAATTAGGGTTTTTAACCAATCGTGTGCATCCAATAAGTTGAGTTGTGTCATTGGATTAACATTTAGGTCATTTTCGTCCTCCCTAGGCTTATTCTTGTCCAATTAGGGTTTTTAACCAATCTTGTGCATCCAATAGGTGTGTTTGTGTCATTGGATGATCAATTAGGTCATTTTCGTCCTCCCTAGGCTTATTCTTGTCCAATTAGGGTTTTTAACCAATCTTGTGCATCGAATAGGTGTGTTTGTGTCATTGGATGATCAATTAGGTCATTTTCGTCCTCCCTAGGCTTATTCTTGTCCAATTAGGGTTTTTAACCAATCTTGTGCATCCAATAAGTTCATTTGTGTCATTGCATTAACATTTAGGTCATTTTCGTCCTCCCTAGGCATATTCTTGTCCAATTAGGGTTTTTAACCAAAGCTGTGCATCCAATAAGTTCATTTGTGTCATTGGATGATCAATTAGGTCATTTACGTCCTCCCTAGGCATATTCTGGCATATTCTTGTCCAATTAGGGTTTTTACCCAATCTTGTGCATCCAATAGGTGTGTTTGTGTCATTGGATGATCAATTAGGTCATTTTCGTCCTCCTTAGGCTTATTCTTGTCCCATTAGGGTTTTTAACAATTCTTGTGCATCCAGTAAGTTGAGTTGTGTCATTGGATTAACATTTAGGTCATTTTCATCCTCCCTAGGCATATTCTTGTCCAATTAGGGTTTTTAACCAAACTAGTGCATCCAATAAGTTCATTTGTGTTATTGGATTAACTTTTAGGTCATTTTCGTCCTCCCTTGCGATATTCTTGTCCAATTAGGGTTTTTAACCAATCTTGTGCATCCAATAGGTGTGGTTGTGTCATTGGATGATCAATTAGGTCATTTTTGTCCTCCCTAGGCTTATTCTTGTCCAATTAGGGTTTTTAACCAATCTTGTGCATCCAATAAGTTTGTTTGTGTCATTGAATTAATATTTAGGTCATTTTCGACCTCCCTAGGCATATTCTTGTTCAATTATGGTTTTTAACCAATCTTGTGCATCCAATCGGTGTGTTTGTGTCATTGGATGATCAATTAGGTCATTTTTGTCCTCCCTAGGCTTATTCTTGTCCAATTAGGGTTTTTAACCAATCTTGTGCACCCAATAAGTTCATTTGTGTCATTGCATTAACATTTAGGTCATTTTCGTCCTCCCTAGGCATATTCTTGTCCAATTAGGGTTTTTAACCAATCGTGTGTATCCAATAGGTGTGTTTGTTTCATTGGATTAACATTTAGGTCATTTTCGTCCTCCCTAGGCATATTCTTGTCCAATTAGGGTTTTTAACCAAAGTTGTGCATCCAATAAGTTCATTTGTGTCATTGAATGATCAATTAGGTCATTTACGTCCTCCCTAGGCATATTCTGGCATATTCTTGTCCAATTAGGGTTTTTACCCAATCTTGTGCATCCAATAGGTGTGTTTGTGTCATTGGATGATCAATTAGGTCATTTTCGTCCTCCCTAGGCTTATTCCTGTCCAATTAGGGTTTTTAACCAATCTTGTGCATCCAATAAGTTTGTTTGTGTCATTGAATTAATATTTAGGTCATTTTCGACCTCCCTAGGCATATTCTTGTCCAATTAGGGCTTTTAACCAATCTTGTGCATCCAATAGGTGTGTTTGTGTCATTGGATGATCAATTAGGTCATTTTCGTCCTCGCTAGGCTTATTCTTGTCCAATTAGGGTTTTTAACCAATCTTGTGCATCCAATAAGTTCATTTGTGTCATTGCATTAACATTTAGGTCATTTTCGTCTTCCCTAGGCATATTCTTGTCAAATTAGGGTTTTTAACCAATCGTGTGTATCCAATAGGTGTGTTTGTTTCATTGGATTAACATTTAAGTCATTTTCGTCCTCCCTAAGCATATTCTTGTCCAATTAGGGTTTTAACCAAAGTTGTCCATCCAATAAGTTCATTTGTGTCATTGGATGATCAATTAGGTCATTTACGTCCTCCCTAGGCATATTCTGGCATATTCTTGTCCAATTAGAGTTTTTACCCAATCTTTGTGCATCCAATAGGTGTGTTTGTGTCATTGGATGATCAATTAGGTCATTTTCGTCCTCCTTAGGCTTATTCTAGTCCGATTAGGGTTTTTAACAATTCTTGTGCATCCAGTAAGTTGAGTTGTGTCATTGGATTAACATTTAGGTCATTTTCATCCTCCCTAGGCATATTGTTGTCCAATTAGGGTTTTTAACCAATCTTGTGCATCCAATAACTTTGTTTGTGTCATTGGATGATCAATTAGGTCATTTTCGTCCCCCCTAGGCCTATTCTTGTCCAATTAGGGTTTTTAACCAATCTTGTGCATCCAATAAGTTGAGTTGTGTCATTGGATTAACATTTAGGTCATTTTCGTCCTCCCTAGGCATATTCTTGTCCAATTAGGGTTTTTAACCAATCTTGTGCATCCAATAACTTTGTTTGTGTCCTTGAATTAATATTTAGGTCATTTTCGTCCTCCCTAGGCATATTCTTGTCCAATTAGTGTTTTTGACCAATCTTGTGCATCCAATAGGTGTGTTTGTGTCATTGGATGATCAATTAGGTCATTTTCGTCCTCCCTAGGCTTATTCTTGTCCAATTAGGGTTTTTAACCAATCTTGTGCATCCAATAAGTTGATTTGTGTCATTGGATTAACATTTAGGTCATTTTCGTCCTCCCTATGCATATTCTTGTCCAATTAGGGTTTTTAACCAATCTTGTGCATCCAATAGGTGTGTTTGTGTCATTGGATGATCAATTAGGTCATTTTCGTCCTCCATAGGCATATTCTTGTCCAATTAGGGTTTTTAACCAATCTTGTGCATCCAATAGGTGTGTTTGTGTCATTGGATGATCAATTAGGTCATTTTCGTCCTCCCTAGGCATATTCTTCTCCAATTAGGGTTTTTAACCAATCTTGTGCATCCAATAGGTGTGTTTGTGTCGTTGGATGATCAATTAGGTCATTTTCGTCCTCCCTAGGCTTATTCTTGTCCAATTAGGGTTTTTAACCAATCTTGTGCATCCAATAAGTTGAGTTGTGTCATTGGATTAACATTTAGGTCATTTTCGTTCTCCCTAGGCTTATTCTTGTCCAATTAGGCTTTTTAACCAATCTTGTGCATCCAATATGTTCATTTGTGTCATTGGATGAACAATTAGGTCATTTTTGTCCTCCCTAGACTTATTCTTGTCCGATTAGGGTTTTTAACCAATCTTGTGCATCCAATAACTTTGTTTGTGTCATTGAATTAATATTTAGGTCATTTTCGTCCTCCCTAGGCATGTTCTTGTCCAATTAGGGTTTTTAACCAATCTTGTGCATCCAATAGGTGTGTTTGTGTCATTGGATGATCAATTAGGTCATTTTCGTCCTCCCTAGGCATATTCTTGTCCAATTAGGGTTTTTAACCAATCTTGTGCATCCAATAGGTGTGTTTGTGTCATTGGATGATCAATTAGGTCATTTTCGTCCTCCCTAGGCATATTCTTATCCAATTAGGGTTTTTAACGAATCTTGTGCATCCAATAGGTGTGTTTGTGTCATTGGATGATCAATTAGGTCATTTTCGTCCTCCCTAGGCTTATTCTTGTCCAATTAGGGTTTTTAACCAATCTTGTGCATCCAATAAGTTGATTTGTGTCATTGGATTAACATTTAGGTCATTTTCGTCCTCCCTAGGCTTATTCTTGTCCAATTAGGGTTTTTAACCAATCTTGTGCGTCCAATAAGTTGAGTTGTGTCATTGGATTAACATTTAGGTCATTTTCGTCCTCCCTATGCTTATTCTTGTCCAATTAGGGTTTTTAACCAATCTTGTGCATCCAATAAGTTCATATGTGTCATTGGATTTACATTTAGGTCATTTTCGTCCTCCCTAGGCATATTCTTGTCCAGTTAGGGTTTTTAACCTATCTTGTGCATCCAATAGGTGTGTTTGTGTCATTGGATGATCAATTAGGTAATTTTCTTCATCCCTAGGCTTATTCTTGTCAAATTAGGGTTTTTAACCAATCTTGTGCATCCAATAACTTTGTTTGTGCCATTGAATTAATATTTAGGTCATTTTCGTCCTCCTTAGGCATATTCTTGTCCAATTAGGGTTTTTAACCAATCTTGTGCATCCAATAGGTGTGTTTGTGTCATTGGATGATCAATTAGGTCATTTTCGTCCTCCCTAGGCATATTCTTGTCCAATTAGGGTTTTTAACCAATCTTGTGCATCCAATAGGTGTGTTTGTGTCATTGGATGATCAATTAGGTCATTTTCGTCCTCCCTAGGCATATTCTTGTCCAATTAGGGTTTTTAACGAATCTTGAGCATCCAATAGGTGTGTTTGTGTCATTGGATGATCAATTAGGTCATTTTCGTCCTCCCTATGCATATTCTTGTCCAATTAGGGTTTTTAACGAATCTTGTGCATCCAATAGGTGTGTTTGTGTCATTGGATGATCAATTAGGTCATTTTCGTCCTCCCTAGGCATATTCTTGTCCAATTAGGGTTTTTAACCAATCTTGTGCATCCAATAGGTGTGTTTGTGTCATTGGATGATCAATTAGGTCATTTTCGTCCTCCCTAGACTTATTCTTGTCCAATTAGGGTTTTTAACCAATATTGTACATCTAATAAGTTCATTTGTGTCATTGGATTAACATTTAGGTGATTTTCGTCCTCCCTAGGCATATTCTTGTCCAATTAGAGTTTTTAACCCATCTTGTGCATCCAATAGGTGTGTTTGTGTCATTGGATGATCAATTAGGTCACTTTCGTCCTCCCTAGGCTTATTCTTGTCCAATTAGTGTTTTTAACCGATCTTGTGCATCCAATAGGTGTGTTTGTGTCATTGGATGATCAATTAGGTCATTTTCGTCCTCCCTAGGCATATTCTTGTCCAATTAGGGTTTTTAACCAATCTTGTGCATCCAATAGGTGTGTTTGTGTCATTGGATGATCAATTAGGTCATTTTCGTCCTCCCTAGTCTTATTCTTGTCCAATTATGGTTTTTAACCAATCTTGTGCATCCAATAGGTGTGTTTGTGTCATTGGATGATCAATTAGGTCATTTTCGTCCTCCCTAGGCATATTCTTGTCCAATTAGGGTTTTTAACCAATCTTGTGCATCCAATAGGTGTGTTTGTGTCATTGGATGATCAATTAGTTCATTTTCGTCTTCCCTAGGCTTATTCTTGTCCAATTAGGGTTTTTAACCAATCTTGTGCATCCAATAGGTGTGTTTGTGTCATTGGATGATCAATTAGGTCATTTTCGTCCTCCCTAGGCATATTCTTGTCCAATTAGGGTTTTTAACCAATCTTGTGCATCCAATAGGTGTGTTTGTGTCATTGGATGATCAATTACGTCATTTTCGTTCTCCCTAGGCATATTCTTGTCCAATTAGGGTTTTTAACCAATCTTGTGCATCCAATAGGTGTGTTTGTGTCATTGGATGATCAATTAGGTCATTTTCGTTCTCCCTAGGCTTATTCTTGTCCAATTAGGGTTTTTAACCAATCTTGTGCATCCAATAGGGGTGTTTGTGTCATTGGATGATCAATTAGGTCATTTTCGTCCTCCCTAGGCATATTCTTGTCCAATTAGGGTTTTTAACCAATCTTGTGCATCCAATAGGTGTGTTTGTGTCATTGGATGATCAATTAGGTCATTTTCGTCCTCCCTAGGCTTAATCTTGTCCAAGTAGGGTTTTTAACCGATCTTGTGCATCCAATAGGTGTGTTTGTGTCATTGGATGATCAATTAGGTCATTTTCGTCCTCCCTAGGCATATTCTTGTCCAATTAGGGTTTTTAACCAATCTTGTGCATCCAATAGGTGTGTTTGTGTCATTGGATGACCAATTAGGTTATTTTCGTCCTCCCTAGGCATATTCTTGTCCATTTAGGGTTTTTAAATAATCTTGTGCATCCAATACGTTCATTTGTGTCATTGGATGATCAATTAGGTCATTTTCGTCCTCCCTAGGCATATTCTTGTCCAATTAGGGTTTTAAACCAATCTTGTGCATCCAATAGGTGTGTTTGTGTCATTGGATGATCAATTAGGTCATTTTCGTCCTCCCTAGGCTTATTCTTGTCCAATTAGGGTTTTTAACTGATCATGTGCATCCAATAGGTGTGTTTGTGTCATTGGATTATCAATTAGGTCATTTACGTCCTCCCTAGGCTTATTCTTGTCCAATTAGGGTTTTTAACCAATCTTGTGCATCCAATAACTTTGTTTGTGTCATTGAATTAATATTTAGGTCATTTTCGTCCTCCCTAAGCATATTCTTGTCCAATTAGGGTTTTTAACCTATCTTGTGCATCCAATAGGTGTGTTTGTGTCATTGGATGATCAATTAGGTCATTTTCGTCCTCCCTAGGCTTATTCTTGTCCAATTAGGGTTTTTAACCAATATTGTGCATCCAATATGTTCATTTGTGTCATAGGATTAACATTTAGGTCATTTTCGTTTTCTCTAGGCATATTCTTGTCCAATTAGGGTTTTTAACCAATCTTGTGCATCCAATAGGTGTGTTTGTGTCATTGGATGATCAATTAGGTCATTTTCGTCCTCCCTAGGCATATTCTTGTCCAATTAGGGTTTTTAACCAATCTTGTGCATCCAATAGGTGTGTTTGTGTCATTGGATGATCAATTAGGTCATTTTCGTCCTCCCTAGGCTTATTCTTGTCCAATTAGAGTTTTTAACCAATCTTGTGCATCCAATAACTTTGTTTGTGTCATTGAATTAATATTTAGGTCATTTTCTTCCTCCCTAGGCATATTCTTATCCAATTAGGGTTTTTAACCAATCTTGTGCATCCAATAGGTGTGTTTGTGTCATTGGATGATCAATTAGGTCATTTTCGTCCTCCCTAGGCTTATTCTTGTCCAATTAGGTTTTTTAACCAATCTTGTGCATCCAATAAGTTGAGTTGTGTCATTGGATTATCATTTAGGTCATTTTCGTCCTCCCTAGGCATATTCTTGTCCAATTAGGGTTTTTAACCAATCTTGTGCATCCAATAGGTGTCTTTGTGTCATTGGAAGATCAATTAGGTCATTTTCGTCCTCCCTAGGCATATTCTTGTCCAATTAGGGTTTTTAACCAATCTTGTGCATCCAATAGGTGTGTTTGTGTCATTGGATGATCAATTAGGTCATTTTCGTCCTCCCTAGACTTATTCTTGTCCAATTAGGGTTTTTAACCAATCTTGTGCGTCCAATAACTTTGTTTGTGTCATTAAATTAATATTTAGGTCATTTTCGTCCTCCCTAGGCATATTCTTGTCCAATTAGGGTTTTTAACCAATCTTGTGCATCCAATAGGTGTGTTTGTGTCATTGGATTATCAATTAGGTCATTTTCGTCCTCCTTAGGCTTATTCTTGTCCAATTAGGGTTTTTAATCAATCTTGTGCATCCAATAGGTGTGTTTGTGTCATTGGATGATCAATTAGGTCATTTTCGTCCTCCCTAGGCTTATTCTTGTCCAATTAGGGTATTTAACCAATCTTGTGCATCCAATAAGTTCATTTGTGTCATTGGATTAACATTTAGGTCATTTTCGTTCTCCCTAGGCATATTCTTGTCCAATTAGGGTTTTTAACCAATCTTGTGCAAACAATAGGTGTGTTTGTGTCATTGGATGATCAATTTAGGTCATTTTCGTTCTCCCTAGGCATATTCTTGGCCAATTAGGGTTTTTAATCAATCTTGTGCATCCAATAGGTGTGTTTGTGTCATTGGATGATCAATTAGGTCATTTTCGTCCTCCCTAGGCATATTCTTGTCCAATTAGGGTTTTTAACCAATCTTGTGCATCCAATAGGTGTGTTTGTGTCATTGGATGATCAATTAGGTCATTTTCGTCCTCCCTATGCTTATTCTTGTCCAATTAGGGTTTTTAACCAATCTTGTGCATCCAATAAGTTGAGTTGTGTCATTTGATTAACATTTTGGTCATTTTTGTCCTCCCTAGGCTTATTCTTGTCCAATTAGGGTTTTTAACCAATCTTGTGCATCCAATAGGTGTGTTTGTGTCATTGGATGATCAATTAGGTCATTTTCGTCCTCCCTAGGCATATTCTTGTCCAATTAGGGTTTTTAACCAATCTTGTGCATCCAATAGGTGTGTTTGTGTCATTGGATGATCAATTAGGTCATTTTCGTCCTCCCTAGGCTTATTCTTGTCCAATTAGGGTTTTTAACCAATCTTGTGCATCCAATAAGTTTGTTTGTGTCATTGCATTAACATTTAGGTCATTTTCGTCTTCCCTAGGCATATTCTTGTCAAATTAGGGTTTTTAACCAATCGTGTGTATCCAATAGGTGTGTTTGTTTCATTGGATTAACATTTAGGTCATTTTTGTCCTCCCTAAGCATATTCTTGTCCAATTAGGGTTTTAACCAAAGTTGTGCATCCAATAAGTTCATTTGTGTCATTGGATGATCAATTAGGTCATTTACGTCCTCCCTAGGCATATTCTGACATATTCTTGTCCAATTAGAGTTTTTACCCAATCTTTGTGCATCCAATAGGTGTGTTTGTGTCATTGGATGATCAATTAGGTCATTTTCGTCCTCCTTAGGCTTATTCTAGTCCGATTAGGGTTTTTAACAATTCTTGTGCATCCAGTAAGTTGAGTTGTGTCATTGGATTAACATTTAGGTCATTTTCATCCTCCCTAGGCATATTGTTGTCCAATTAGGATTTTTAACCAATCTTGTGCATCCAATAACTTTGTTTGTGTCATTGGATGATCAACTAGGTCATTTTCGTCCCCCCTAGGCCTATTCTTGTCCAATTAGGGTTTTTAACCAATCTTGTGCATCCAATAAGTTGAGTTGTGTCATTGGATTAACATTTAGGTCATTTTCGTCCTCCCTAGGCATATTCTTGTCCAATTAGGGTTTTTAACCAATCTTGTGCATCCAATAACTTTGTTTGTGTCCTTGAATTAATATTTAGGTCATTTTCGTCCTCCCTAGGCATATTCTTGTCCAATTAGGGTTTTTGACCAATCTTGTGCATCCAATAGGTGTGTTTGTGTCATTGGATGATCAATTAGGTCATTTTCGTCCTCCCTAGGCTTATTCTTGTCCAATTAGGGTTTTTTACCAATCTTGTGCATCCAATAAGTTGATTTGTGTCATTGGATTAACATTTAGGTCATTTTTCGTCCTCCCTAGGCATATTCTTGTCCAATTAGGGTTTTTAACCAATCTTGTGCTTCCAATAGGTGTGTTTGAGTCATTGGATAATCAATTAGGTCATTTTCGTCCTCCCTAGGCTTATTCTTGTCCAATTAGGGTTTTTAACCAATCTTGTGCATCCAATAAGTTTGTTTGTGTCATTGAATTAATATTTAGCTCATTTTCGTCCCCCCTAAGCATATTCTTGTCCAATTAGGGTTTTTAACCAATCTTGTGCATCCAATAGGTGTGTTTGTGTCATTGGATGATCAATTAGGTCATTTTCGTCCTCCCTAGGCTTATTCTTGTCCAATTAGGGTTTTTAACCAATCTTGTGCATCCAATAACTTTGTTTGTGTCATTGGATGATCAAATAGGTCATTTTCCACCTCCCTAGGCATATTGTTGTCCAATTAGGGTTTTTAACAAATCTTGTGCATCCAATAGGTGTGTTTGTGTCATTGGATGATCAATTAGGTCATTTTCGTCCTCCCTAGGCATTTTCTTGTCCAATTAGGGTTTTTAACCGATCTTGTGCATCCAATATGTGTGTTTGTGTCATTGGATGATCAATTAGGTCATTTTCGTCCTCCCTAGGCATATTCTTGTCCAATTAGGGTTTTTAACCAATCTTGTGCATCCAATAGGTGTGTTTGTGTCATTGGATGATCAATTAGGTCATTTTCGTCCTCCCTAGACTTATTCTTGTCCAATTAGGGTTTTTAACCAATATTGTACATCTAATAAGTTCATTTGTGTCATTGGATTAACATTTAGGTGATTTTCGTCCTCCCTAGGCATATTCTTGTCCAATTAGAGTTTTTAACCCATCTTGTGCATCCAATAGGTGTGTTTGTGTCATTGGATGATCAATTAGGTCACTTTCGTCCTCCCTAGGCTTATTCTTGTCCAATTAGTGTTTTTAACCGATCTTGTGCATCCAATAGGTGTGTTTGTGTCATTGGATGATCAATTAGGTCATTTTCGTCCTCCCTAGGCATATTCTTGTCCAATTAGGGTTTTTAACCAATCTTGTGCATCCAATAGGTGTGTTTGTGTCATTGGATGATCAATTAGGTCATTTTCGTCCTCCCTAGACTTATTCTTGTCCAATTAGGGTTTTTAACCAATCTTGTACATCTAATAAGTTCATTTGTGTCATTGGATTAACATTTAGGTCATTTTTGTCCTCCCAAGGCATATTCTTGTCCAATTAGGGTTTTTAACCCATCTTGTGCATCCAATAGGTGTGTTTGTGTCATTGGATGATCAATTAGGTCATTTTCGTCCTCCCTAGGCATATTCTTGTCCAATTAGGGTTTTTAACCAATCTTGTGCATCCAATAGGTGTGTTTGTGTCATTGGATGATCAATTAGGTCATTTTCGTCCTCCCTAGGCATATTCTTGTCCAATTAGGGTTTTTAACCAGTCTTGTGCATCCAATAGGTGTGTTTGTGTCATTTGATGATCAATTAGGTCATTTTCGTCCCCCCAAGGCTTATTCTTGTCCAATTAGGGTTTTTAACCAATCTTGTGCATCCAATAAGTTCATTTGTGTCATTGGATTAACATTTAGGTCATTTTCGTCCTCCCTAGGCATATTCTTGTCCAATTAGGGTTTTTAACCAATCTTGTGCATCCAACAGGTGTGTTTGTGTCATTGGATGATCAATTTAGGTCATTTTCGTCCTCCCTAGGCATATTCTTGTCCAATTAGGGTTTTTAACCAATCTTGTGCATCCAATAGGTGTGTTTGTGTCATTGGATGATCAATTAGGTCATTTTCGTCCTCCCTAGGCATATTCTTGTCCAATTAGGGTTTTTAACCAATCTTGTGCATCCAATAGGTGTGTTTGTGTCATTGGATGATCAATTAGGTTATTTTCTTCCTCCCTATGCATATTCTTGTCCAATTAGGGTTTTTAACTAATCGTGTGCATCCGATAAGTTCATTTGTGTCATTGGATGATCAATTAGGTCATTTTCGTCCTCCCTAGGCATATTCTTGTCCAATTAGGGTTTTTAACCAATCTTGTGCATCCAATAGGTGTGTTTGTGTCATTGGATGATCAATTAGGTCATTTTCGTCCTCCCTAGGCATATTCTTGTCCAATTAGGGTTTTTAACCAATCTTGTGCATCCAATAGGTGTGTTTGTGTCATTGGATGATCAATTAGGTCATTTTCGTCCTCCCTAGGCTTATTCTTGTCCAATTAGGGTTTTTAACCAATCTTGTACATCTAATAAGTTCATTTGTGTCATTGGATTAACATTTAGGTCATTTTCGTCCTCCCTAGGCATATTCTTGTCCAATTTGGGTTTTTATCCCATCTAGTGCATCCAATAGATGTGTTTGTGTCATTGGATGATGAATTAGGTCATTTTCCTCCTCCCTAGGCATATTCTGGTCCAATTAGGGTTTTTAACCAATCTTGTGCATCCAATAGGTGTGTTTGTGTCATTGGATGATCAATTAGGTCATTTTCGTCCTCCCTAGGCTTATTCTTATCCAATTAGGGTTTTTAACCAATCTTGTGCATCCAATAGGTGTGTTTGTGTCATTGGATTATCAATTAGGTCATTTTCGTCCTCCCTAGGCTTATTCTTGTCCAATTAGGGTTTTTAACCAATCTTGTGCATCCAATAGCTGTGTTTGTGTCATTGGATTAACATTTAGGTCATTTTTGTCCTCCCTAGGCATATTCTTGTCCAATTAGAGTTTTAGACCAATCTTGTGCATCCAATAGGTGTGTTTCTGTCATTGGATGATCAATTAGGTCATTTTCGTCCTTCCTAGGCTTATTCTTGTCCAATTAGGGTTTTTAACCAATCTTGTGCATCTAATAGGTGTGTTTGTGTCATTGGATGATCAATTAGGTCATTTTCGTCCTCCCTAGGCATATTCTTGTCCAATTAGGGTTTTTAACCAATCTTGTGCATCCAATAGGTGTGTTTGTGTCATTGGATGATCAATTAGGTCATTTTCGTCCTCCCTAGGCTTATTCTTGTCCAATTAGGGTTTTTAACCAATCTTGTGCATCCAATAGGTGTGTTTGTGTCATTGGATGATCAATTAGGTCATTTTCGTCCTCCCTAGGTCATTTTCGTCCTCCCTAGGCTTATTCTTGTCCAATTAGGGTTTTTAACCAATCTTGTGCATCCAATAAGTTCATTTGTGTCATTGGATTAACATTTAGGTCATTTTCGTCCTCCCTAGGCATATTCTTGTCCAATGAGGGTTTTTAACCGATCTTGTGCATCCAATAGGTGTGTTTGTGTCATTGGATGATCAATTAGGTCATTTTCGTCCTCCCTAGGCATATTCTTGTCCAATTAGGGTTTTTAACCAATCTTGTGCATCCAATAGGTGTGTTTGTGTCATTGGATTATCAATTAGGTCATTTTCGTCCTCCTTAGGCTTATTCTTGTCCAATTAGGGTTTTTAATCAATCTTGTGCATCCAATAGGTGTGTTTGTGTCATTGGATGATCAATTAGGTCATTTTCGTCCTCCCTAGGCTTATTCTTGTCCAATTAGGGTATTTAACCAATCTTGTGCATCCAATAAGTTCATTTGTGTCATTGGATTAACATTTAGGTCATTTTCGTTCTCCCTAGGCATATTCTTGTCCAATTAGGGTTTTTAACCAATCTTGTGCAAACAATAGGTGTGTTTGTGTCATTGGATGATCAATTTAGGTCATTTTCGTTCTCCCTAGGCATATTCTTGGCCAATTAGGGTTTTTAATCAATCTTGTGCATCCAATAGGTGTGTTTGTGTCATTGGATGATCAATTAGGTCATTTTCGTCCTCCCTAGGCATATTCTTGTCCAATTAGGGTTTTTAACCAATCTTGTGCATCCAATAGGTGTGTTTGTGTCATTGGATGATCAATTAGGTCATTTTCGTCCTCCCTATGCTTATTCTTGTCCAATTAGGGTTTTTAACCAATCTTGTGCATCCAATAAGTTGAGTTGTGTCATTTGATTAACATTTTGGTCATTTTTGTCCTCCCTAGGCTTATTCTTGTCCAATTAGGGTTTTTAACCAATCTTGTGCATCCAATAGGTGTGTTTGTGTCATTGGATGATCAATTAGGTCATTTTCGTCCTCCCTAGGCATATTCTTGTCCAATTAGGGTTTTTAACCAATCTTGTGCATCCAATAGGTGTGTTTGTGTCATTGGATGATCAATTAGGTCATTTTCGTCCTCCCTAGGCTTATTCTTGTCCAATTAGGGTTTTTAACCAATCTTGTGCATCCAATAAGTTTGTTTGTGTCATTGCATTAACATTTAGGTCATTTTCGTCTTCCCTAGGCATATTCTTGTCAAATTAGGGTTTTTAACCAATCGTGTGTATCCAATAGGTGTGTTTGTTTCATTGGATTAACATTTAGGTCATTTTCGTCCTCCCTAAGCATATTCTTGTCCAATTAGGGTTTTAACCAAAGTTGTGCATCCAATAAGTTCATTTGTGTCATTGGATGATCAATTAGGTCATTTACGTCCTCCCTAGGCATATTCTGACATATTCTTGTCCAATTAGAGTTTTTACCCAATCTTTGTGCATCCAATAGGTGTGTTTGTGTCATTGGATGATCAATTAGGTCATTTACGTCCTCCTTAGGCTTATTCTAGTCCGATTAGGGTTTTTAACAATTCTTGTGCATCCAGTAAGTTGAGTTGTGTCATTGGATTAACATTTAGGTCATTTTCATCCTCCCTAGGCATATTGTTGTCCAATTAGGATTTTTAACCAATCTTGTGCATCCAATAACTTTGTTTGTGTCATTGGATGATCAACTAGGTCATTTTCGTCCCCCCTAGGCCTATTCTTGTCCAATTAGGGTTTTTAACCAATCTTGTGCATCCAATAAGTTGAGTTGTGTCATTGGATTAACATTTAGGTCATTTTCGTCCTCCCTAGGCATATTCTTGTCCAATTAGGGTTTTTAACCAATCTTGTGCATCCAATAACTTTGTTTGTGTCCTTGAATTAATATTTAGGTCATTTTCGTCCTCCCTAGGCATATTCTTGTCCAATTAGGGTTTTTGACCAATCTTGTGCATCCAATAGGTGTGTTTGTGTCATTGGATGATCAATTAGGTCATTTTCGTCCTCCCTAGGCTTATTCTTGTCCAATTAGAGTTTTTAACCAATCTTGTGGATCCAATAGGTGTGTTGTGTCATTGGATGATCTATTAGGTCATTTTGGTCCTCCCTAGGCTTATTTTTGCCCAATTAGGGTTTTTAACCAATCTTGTGTATCCAATAAGTTGAGTTGTGTCATTGGATTAACATTTAGGTCATTTTCGTCCTCCCTAGGCTTATTCTTGTCCAATTAGGGTTTTTAACCAATCTTGTGCATCCAATAGGTGTGTTTGTGTCATTGGATGATCAATTAGGTCATTTTCGTCCTCCCTAGGCTTATTCTTGTCCAATTAGGGTTTTTAACCAATCTTGTGCATCCAATAGGTGTGTTTGTGTCATTGGATGATCAATTAGGTTATTTTCGTCCTCCCTAGGCTTATTCTTGTCCAATTAGGGTTTTTAACTAATCTTGTGCATGCAATAGGTGTGTTTGTGTCATTGGATGATCAATTAGGTCATTTTTGTCCTCCCTAGGCTTATTCTAGTCTAATTAGGGTTTTTAACCAATCTTGTGCATCCAATAGGTGTGTTTGTGTCATTGGATGATCAATTAGGTCATTTTCGTCCTCCCTAGGCTTATTCTTGTCCAATTAGGGTTTTTAACCAATCTTGTGCATCCAATAGGTGTGTTTGTGTCATTGGATGATCAATTAGGTCATTTTCGTCCTCCCTAGGCTTATTCTTGTCCAATTAGGGTTTTTAACCAATCTTGTGCATCCAATAGGTGTGTTTGTGTCATTGGATGATCAATTTGCTCATTTTCGTCCTCCCTAGGCTTATTCTTGTCCAATTAGGGTTTTTAACCAATCTTGTGCATCCAATAAGTTTGTTTGTGTCATTGAATTAATATTTAGTTCATTTTCGTCCTCCCTAGGCATCATCTTGTCCAATTAGGGTTTTTAACCAATCTTGTGCATCCAATAGGTGTGTTTGTGTCATTGGATGATCAATTAGGTCATTTTCGTCCTCCCTAGGCTTATTCTTGTCCAATTAGGGTTTTTAACCAATCTTGTGCATCCAATAAGTTGATTTGTGTCATTGGATTAACATTTATGTCATTTTCGTTCTCCCTAGGCTTATTCTTGTCCAATTAGGGTTTTTAACCAATCTTGTGCATCCAATAAGTTCATTTGTGTTATTGGATTAACATTTAGGTCATATTCGTCCTCCCTAGGCATATTCTTGTCCAATTAGGGTTTTTAACCAATCTTGTGCATCCAATAGGTGTGTTTGTGTCATTGGATGATCAATTAGGTCATTTTCGTCCTCCCTAGGCATATTCTTGTCCAATTAGGGTTTTTAACCAATCTTGTGCATCCAATAGGTGTGTTTGTGTCATTGGATGATCAATTAGGTCATTTTCGTCCTCCCTAGGATTATTCTTGTCCAATTTGGGTTTTTAACCAATCTTGTGCATCCAATAAGTTCATTTGTGTCATTGGATGATCAATTAGGTCATTTTCGTCCTCCCTAGGCATGTTCTTGTCCAACTAGGGTTTTTAACCAATCTTGTGCATCCAATAGGTGTGTTTGTGTCATTGGATGATCAGTTAGGTCATTTTTGTCCTCCTTAGGCTTATTCTTGTCCATTTAGGGTTTTTTACCAATCTTGTGCATCCAATAAGTTCATTTGTGTCATTGGATTAACATATAGGTCATATCCGTCCTCCCTAGGCATATTCTAGTCCAAATAGGGTTTTTAACCAATCTTGTGCATCCAATAAGATTGTTTGTTTCATTGAATTAATATTTAGGTCATTTACGTCCTCCCTAGGCATATTCTTGTCCAATTAGGATTTTTAACCAATCTTGTGCATCCAATAAGTTGAGTTGTGTCATTGGATTAACATTTAGGTCATTTTCGTCCTCCCTAGGCTTATTCTTGTCCAATTAGGGTTTTTAACCAATCTTGTGCATCCAATAAGTTGATTTGTGTCATTGGATTAACATTTAGGTCATTTTCGTCCTCCCTATGCATATTCTTGTCCAATTAGGGTTTTTAACCAATCTTGTGCATCCAATAGGTGTGTTTGTGTCATTGGATGATCAATTAGGTCATTTTCGTCCACCCTATGCTTATTCTTGTCCAATTAGGGTTTTTAACCAATCTTGTGCATCCAATAGGTGTGTTTGTGTCATTGGATGATCAATTAGGTCATTTTCGTCCTCCCTAGGCTTATTCTTGTCCAATTAGGGTTTTTAACCAATCTTGTGCATCCAATAAGTTCATTTGTGTCATTGGATGATCAATTAGGTCATTTTCGTCCTCCCTAGGCATATTCTTGTGCAACTAGGGTTTTAAACCAATCTGTTGCATCCAATAGGTTTGTTTGTGTCATTGGATGATCAATTAGGTCATTTTCGTCCTCCCTATGCTTATTCTTGTCCAATTAGCGTTTTTAACCAATCTTGTGAATCCAATAGGTGTGTTTGTGTCATTGGATAATCAATTTGGTCATTTTCGTCCTCCCTAGGCTTATTCTTTTCCAATTAGGGTTTTTAACCAATCTTGTGCATCCAATAGGTGTGTTTGTGTCATTGGATGATCAATTAGGTCATTTTCGTCCTCCCTAGGCTTATTCTTGTCCAATTAGGGTTTTTAACCAATCTTGTGCATCGAATAACTTTGTTTATGTCATTGAATTAATATTTAGGTCATTTTCGTCCTCCTAAGGCATATTCTAGTCCAATTAGGGTTTTTAACCAATCTTGTGCATCCAATAGGTGTGTTTGTGTCATTGGATGATCAATTAGGTCATTTTCGTCCTCCCTAGGCTTATTCTTGTCCAATTAGGGTTTTTAACCAATCTTGTGCATCCAATAAGTTGATTTGTGTCATTGGATTAACATTTAGGTCATTTTCGTCCTCCCTAGGCTTTTTCTTGTCCAATTAGGGTTTTTAACCAATCTTGTGCATTCAATAAGTTCATTAGTGTCATTGGATGATCAATTAGGTCATTTTCGTCCTCCCTAGGCATGTTCTTGTTCAACTAAGGTTTTTAACCAATCTTGTGCATCCAATAGGTGTGTTTGTGTCATTGGATGATCAATTAGGTCATTTTCGTCCTCCCTAGGCTTATTCTTGTCCAATTAGGGTTTTTAACCAATCTTGTGCATCCAATAACTTTGTTTGTGTCATTGAATTAATTTTTAGGTCATTTTCCTCCTCCCTAGGCATATTCTTGTCCAATTAGGGTTTTTAACCAATCTTGTGCATCCAATAGGTGTGTTTGTGTCATTGGATGATCAATTAGGTCATTTTCGTCCTCCCTAGGCTTATTCTTGTCCAATTAGGGTTTTTAACCAATCTTGTGCATCCAATAAGTTCATTTCTGTCATTGGATTAACATTTAGGTCATTTTCGTCCTTCCTAGTCATATTCTTGTCCAATTAGGGTTTTTAACCAATCTTGTGCTTCCAATAGGTGTGTTTGTGACATTGGATGATCAATTAGGTCATTTTCGTCCTCCCTAAGCTTATTCTAGTCCAATTAGGGTTTTTAACCAATGTTGTGCATCCAATAGGTGTGTTTGTGTCATTGGATTAACATTTAGGTCATTTTCGTCCTCCCTAGGCTTGTTCTTGTCCAATTAGGGTTTTTAACCAATCTTGTGCATCCAATAGGTGTGTTTGTGTCATTGGATGATCAATTAGGTCATTTTCGTCCTCCCTAGGCTTATTCTTGTCCAATTAGGGTTTTTAACCAATCTTGTGCATCCAATAGGTGTGTTTGTGTCATTGGATGATCAATTAGGTCATTTTCGTCCTCCCTAGGCTTATTCTTGTCCAATTAGGGTTTTTAACCAATCTTGTGCATCCAATAAGTTTGTTTATGTCATTGGATTAACATTTAGGTCATTTTCGTCCTCCCTAGGCATATTCTTGTCCAATTAGGGTTTTTAACCAATCTTGTGCATCCAATAGGTGTGTTTGTGTCATTGGATGGTCAATTAAGTTATTTTCTTCCTCCCTAGGCTTATTCTTGTCCAGTTAGGGTTTTTAACCAATCTTGTGCATCCAATAGGTGTGTTTGTGTCATTGGATGATCAATTAGGTCATTTTCGTCCTCCCTAGGCTTATTCTTGTCCAATTAGGGTTTTTAAGCAATCTTGATCATCCAATAAGTTCATTTGTGTCATTGGATTAACATTTAGGTCATTTTCGTCCTATCTAGGCATATTCTTGTCCAATTAGGGTTTTTAACCAATCTTGTGCATCCAATAGGTGTGTTTGTGTCATTGGATGATCAATTAGGTCATTTTCGTCCTCCCTAGGCTTATTCTTGTCCAATTAGGGTTTTTAACCAATCTTGTGCATCTAATAGGTGTGTATGTGTTATTGGATGATCAATTAGGTCATTTTCGTCCTCCCTAGGCTTTTTCTTGTCCAATTAGGGTTTTTAACCAATCTTGTGCATCCGATAAGTTTGTTTGTGTCATTAAATTAATATTTAGGTCATTTTCGTCCTCCCTAAGCATATTCTTGTCCAATTAGGGTTTTTAACCAATCTTATGCATCCAATAGGTGTGTTTGTGTCATTGGATGATCAATTAGGTCATTTTCGTCCTCCCTAGGCATATTCTTGTCCAATTAGGGTTTTTAACCAATCTTGTGCATCCAATAGGTGTGTTTGTGTCATTGGATGATCAATTAGGTCATTTTCGTCCTCCCTAGGCTTATTCTTGTCCAATTAGGGTTTTTAACCAATCTTGTGCATCCAATAGGTGTGTTTGTGTCATTGGATGATCAATTAGGTCATTTTCGTCCTCCCTAGGCCTATTCTTGCCCAATTAGGGTTTTTAACCAATCTTGTGAATCCAATAAGTTTGTTTGTGTCATTGAATTAATATTTAGGTCATTTTCGTCCTCCCTACGCATATTATTGTCCAATTAGGGTTTTTAACCAATCTTCTGCATCCAATAGGTGTGTTTGTGTCATTGGATGATCAATTAGGTCATTTTCGTCCTCCCTAGGCATATTCTTGTCCAATTAGGGTTTTTAACCAATCTTGTGCATCCAATAGGTGTGTTTGTGTCATTGGATGATCAATTAGGTCATTTTCGTCCTCCCTAGGCATATTATTGTCCAATTAGGGTTTTAACTAATCTTGTGCATCCAATAAGTTCATTTGTGTCATTCGAAGATCAATTAGGTCATTTTCGTCCTCCCTAGGCATATTCTTGTCCAATTAGGGTTTTTAACCAATCTTGTGCATCCAATAGGTGTGTTTGTCTCATTGGATGATCTATTAGGTCATTTTTGTCCTCCCTAGGCTTATTCTTGTCCAATTAGGGTTTTTAACCAATCTTGTGCATCCAATAGGTGTGTTTGTGTCATTGGATGATCAATTAGGTCATTTTCGTCCTCCCTAGGCTTATTCTTGTCCAATTAGGGTTTTTAACCAATCTTGTGCATCCAATAAGTTGAGTTGTGTCATTAGATTTACATTTAGATCATTTTCGTCGTCCCTAGTCATATTCTTGTCCAATTAGGGTTTTTAACCAATCTTGTGCATCCAATAGGTGTGTTTGTGTCATTGGATGATCAATTAGGTCATTTTTGTCCTCCCTAGGCTTATTCTTGTCCAATTAGGGTTTTTAACCAATCTTGTGCATCCAATAGGTGTGTTTGTGTCATTGGATGATCAATTAGGTCATTTTCGTCCTCCCTAGGCATATTCTTGTCCAATTAGGGTTTTTAACCAATCTTGTGCATCCAATAGGTGTGTTTGTGTCATTGGATGATCAATTAGGTCATTTTCGTCCTCCCTAGACTTATTCTTGTCCAATTAGGGTTTTTAACAAATCTTGTGCATCCAATATGTTCATTTGTGTCATTGGATGATCAATTAGGTCATTTTCGTCCTCCCTAGGCATATTCTTGTCCAAGTAGGGTTATTAACCATTCTTGTGCTTCCAATAGGTGTGTTAGTGTCATTTGATGATCAATTAGGTCATTTTCGTCCTCACTAGGCTTATTCTTGTCCAATTAGGGTTTTTAACCAATCTTGTGCATCCAATAGGTGTGTTTGTGTCATTGGATGATCAATTAGGTCATTTTCGTCCTCCCTAGGCATATTCTTGTCCAATTAGGGTTTTTAACCAATCTTGTGCATCCAATAGGTGTGTTTGTGTCATTGGATGATCAATTAGGTCATTTTCGTCCTCCCTAGCTTATTCTTGTCCAATTAGGGTTTCTAACCAATCTTGTGCATCCAATAGGTTGAGTTGTGTCATTGGATTAACATTTAGGTCATTTTCGTCCTCCCTAGGCTTATTCTTGTCCAATTAGGGTTTTTAACCAATCTTGTGCATCCAATAGGTGTGTTTGTGTCATTGGATGATCAATTAGGTCATTTTCGTCCTCCAAAGGCTTATTCTTGTCCAATTAGGGTTTTTAACCAATCTTGTGCATCCAATAAGTTCATTTGTGTCATTGGATTAACATAATGTCATTTTCGTCATCCCTAGCCATATTCTTGTCCAATTAGGGTTTTTAACCAATCTTGTGCATCCAATAGGTGTGTTTGTGTCATTGGATGATCAATTAGGTCACTTTCGTCTTCCCTAGGCTTACTCTTGTCCAATTAGGGTTTTTAACCGATCTTGTGCATCCAATAGGTGTGTTTGTGTCATTGGATGATCAATTAGGTCATTTTCGTCCTCCCTAGGCATATTCTTGTCCAATTAGGGTTTTTAACCAATCTTGTGCATCCAATAGGTGTGTTTGTGTCATTGGATGATCAATTAGGTCATTTTCGTCCTCCCTAGGCTTATTCTTGTCCAATTAGGGTTTTTAACCAATCTTGTGCATCCAATAGGTGTGTTTGTGTCATTGGATGATCAATTAGGTCATTTTCGTCCTCCCTAGGCTTATTCTTGTCCAATTAGGGTTTTTAACCAATCTTGTGCATCCAATAAGTTTGTGTGTTTCATTGAATTAATATTTAGGTCATTTTCGTCCTCCCTAGGCATATTCTTGTCCAATTAGGGTTTTTAACCAATCTTGTGCATCCAATAGGTGTGTTTGTGTCATTGGATGATCAATTAGGTCATTTTCGTCCTCCCTAGGCTTATTCTTGTCCAATTAGGGTTTTTAAGCAATCTTGTGCATCCAATAAGTTCATTAGTGTCATTGGATTAACATTTAGGTCATTTTCGTCCTCCCTAGGCATATTCTTGTCCAATTAGGGTTTTTAACCAATCTTGTGCATCCAATAGGTGTGTTTGTGTCATTGGATGATCAATTAGGTTATTTTCTTCCTCCCTAGGCTTATTCTTGTCCAATTAGGGTTTTTAACCAATCTTGTGCATCCAATAGGTGTGTTTGTGTCATTGGATGATCAATTAGGTCATTTTCGTCCTCCCTAGGCATATTCTTGTCCAATTAGGGTTTTTAACCAATCTTGTGCATCCAATAGGTGTGTTTGTGTCATTGGATGATCAATTAGGTCATTTTCGTCCTCCCTAGGCTTAGTCTTGTCCAATTACGGTTTTTAACCAATCTTGTGAATCCAATAGGTGTGTTTGTGTGATTGGATGATCAATTAGGTCATTTTCGTCCTCCCTAGGCTTATTCTTGTCCAATTAGGGTTTTTAACCAATCTTGTGCATCCAATAAGTTGAGTTGTGTCATTGGATTAACATTTAGGTCATTTTCGTCCTCCCTAGGCTTATTCTTGTCCAATTAGGGTTTTTAACCAATCTTGTGCATCCAATAACTTTGTTTGTGTCCTTGAATTAATATTTAGGTCATTTTCGTCATCCCTAGGCATATTCTTGTCAAATTAGGGTTTTTAACCAATCTTGTGCATCCAATAGGTGTGTCTGTGTCATTGGATGATCAATTAGGTCATTTTCGTCCTCCCTAGGCATATTCTTGTCCAATTAGGGTTTTTAACCAATCTTGTGCATCCAATAGGTGTGTTTGTGTCATTGGATGATCAATTAGGTCATTTTCGTCCTCCCTAGGCTTATTCTTGTCCAATTAGGGTTTTTAACCAATCTTGTGCATCCAATAAGTTGAGTTGTGTCATTGGATTAACATTTAGGTCATTTTCGTCCTCCCTAGGCTTATTCTTGTCCAATTAGGGTTTTTAACCAATCTTGTGCCTCCAATAGGTGTGTTTGTGTCATTGGATGACCAATTAGGTCATTTTCGTCCTCCCTAGGCATATTCTTGTCCAATTAGGGTTTTTAACCAATCTTGTGCATCCAATAGCTGTGTTTGTGGCAATGGATGATCAATTAGGTCATTTTCGTCCTCCCTAGGCTTATTCTTGTCCAATTTGGGTTTTTATCCAATCTTGTGCATCCAATAGGTGTGTTTGTGTCATTGGATGATCAATTAGGTCATTTTCGTCCTCCCTAGGCATATTCTTGTCCAATTAGGGTTTTTAACCAATCTTGTGCATCCAATAGGTGTGTTTGTGTCATTGGATGATCAACTAGGTCATTTTCGTCCTCCCTAGGCTTATTCTTGTCCAATAAGGGTTTTTAACCAATCTTGTGCATCCAATCAGTTGAGTTGTGTCATTGGATTAACATTTAGGTCATTTTCGTCCTCCCTAGGCTTATTCTTGTCCAATTAGGGTTTTTAACCAATCTTCTGCATCCGATAAGTTTGTTTGTGTCATTGAATTAATATTTAGGTCATTTTTGTCCTCCCTAGGAATATTCTTGTCCAATTAGTGTTTTTAACCAATCTTGTGCATCCAATAGGTGTGTTTGTGTCATTGGATGATCAATTAGGTCATTTTCGTCCTCCCTAGGCATATTCTTGTCCAATTAGGGTTTTTAACCAATCTTGTGCATCCAATAGGTGTGTTTGTGTCATTGGATGATCAATTAGGTCATTTTCGTCCTCCCTAGGCTTATTCTTGTCCAATTAGGGTTTTTAACCAATCTTGTGCATCCAATAGGTGTGTTTGTGTCATTGGATGATCAATTAGGTCATTTTCGTCCTCCCTAGGCTTATTCTTGTCCAATTAGGGTTTTTAACCAATCTTGTGCATCCAATAGGTGTGTTTGTGTCATTGGATGATCAATTAGGTCATTTTCGTCCTTTCTATGCTTATTTTTGTCCAATTAGGGTTTTTAAGCAATCTTGTGCATCCAATAAGTTCATTTGTGTCATTGGATGATCAATTAGGTCATTTTCGTCCTCCCTAGGCATATTCTTGTCCAACTAGGGTTTCTAACCAATCTTGTGCTTCCAATAGATGTGTTTGTGTCATTGGATGATCAATTAGGTCATTTTCGTCCTCCCTAGGCTTATTCTTGTCCAATTAGGGTTTTTAACCAATCTTGTGCATCCAATAGGTGTGTTTGTGTCATTGGATGATCAATTAGGTCATTTTCGTCCTCCCTAGGCTTATTCTTGTCCAATTAGGGTTTTTAACCAATCTTGTGCATCCAATAGGTGTGTTTGTGTCATTGGATGATCAATTAGGTCATTTTCGTCCTCCTTAGGCTTATTCTTATCCAATTAGGGTTTTCAACCAATCTTGTGCATCCAATAGGTGTGTTTGTGTCATTGGATGATCAATTAGGTCATTTTCGTCCTCCCTAGGCTTATTCTTGTCCAATTAGGGTTTTTAACCAATCTTGTGCATCCAATAAGTTTGTTTGTGTCATTGAATTAATATTTAGGTCATTTTCCTCCTCCCTAGGCATATTCTGGTCCAATTAGGGTTTTTAACCAATCTTGTGCATCTAATAGGTGTGTTTGTGTCATTGGATGATCAATTAGGTCATTTTTGTCCTCCCTAGGCATATTCTTGTCCAATTAGGGTTTTTAACCAATCTTGTGCTTCCAATAGGTGTGTTTGTGTCATTGGATGATCAAGTAGGTCATTTTGGTCCTCCCAGGGCTTATTCTTGTCCAATTAGGGTTTTTAACCAATCTTGTGCATCCAATAGGTGTGTTTGTGTCATTGGATGATCAATTAGGTCATTTTCGTCCTCCCTAGGCTTATTCTTGTCCAATTAGGGTTTTTAACCAATCTTGTGCATCCAATAAGTTTGTTTGTGTCATTGAATTAATATTTAGGTCCTTTTCGTCCTCCCTAGGCATATTCTTGTCCAATTAGGTTTTTTAACCAATCTTGTGCTTCCAATAGGTGTGTTAGTGTCATTGGATGATCAATTAGGTCATTTTGGTCCTCCCTAGGCTTATTCTTGTCCAATTAGGGTTTTTAACCAATCTTGTGCATCCAATAGGTGTGTTTGTGTCATTGGATGATCAATTAGGTCATTTTCGTCCTCCCTAGGCTTATTCTTGTCCAATTAGGGTTTTTAACCAATCTTGTGCATCCAATAAGTTTGTTTGTGTCATTGAATTAATATTTAGGTCATTTTCGTCCTCCCTAGGCATATTCTTGTCCAATTAGGGTTTTTAACCAATCTTATGCATCCAATAGGTGTGTTTTTGTCATTGGATGATCAATTAGGTCATTTTCGTCCTCCCTAGGCTTATTCTTGTCCAATTAGGGTTTTTAACCAATCTTGTGCATCCAATAAGTTCATTTGTGTCATTACATTAACATTTAGGTCATTTTCGTCCTCCCTAGGCATATTCTTGTCCAATTAGGGTTTTTAACCAATCGTGTGTATCCAATAGGTGTGTTTGTTTCATTGGATTAACATTTAGGTCATTTTCGTCCTCCCTAGGCATATTCTTGTCCAATTAGGGTTTTTAACCAATGTTGTGCATCCAATAAGTTCATTTGTGTCATTGGATGATCAATTAGGTCATTTACGTCCTCCCTAGGCATATTCTGGCATATTCTGGTCCAATTAGGGTTTTTACCCAATCTTGTGCATCCAATAGGTGTGTTTGTGTCATTGGATGATCAATTAGGTTATTTTCGTCCTCCCTAGGCTTATTCTTGTCCCACTAGGGTTTTTAACCAATCTTGTGCATCCAATAAGTTGAGTTGTGTCATTGGATTAACATTTAGGTCATTTTCGTCCTCCCTAGGCATATTCTGGCATATTCTTGTCCAATTAGAGTTTTTACCCAATCTTGTGCATCCAATAGGTGTGTTTGTGTCATTGGATGATCAATTAGGTCATTTTCGTCCTCCTTAGGCTTATTCTAGTCCCATTAGGGTTTTTAACAATTCTTGAGCATCTAGAAAGTTGAGTTGTGTCATTGGATTAACATTTAGGTCATTTTCATCCTCCCTAGGCATATTCTTGTCCAATTAGGGTTTTTAACCAAACTAGTGCATCCAATAAGTTCATTTGTGTTATTAGATTAACTTTTAGGTCATTTTTGTCCTCCCTTGCGATATTCTTGTCCAATTAGGGTTTTTAACCAATCTTGTGCATCCAATAGGTGTGGTTGTGTCATTGGATGATCAATTAGGTCATTTTTGTCCTCCCTAGGCTTATTCTTGTCCAATTAGGGTTTTTAACCAATCTTGTGCATCCAATAAGTTTGTTTGTGTCATTGAATTAATATTTAGGTTATTTTCGTCCTCCCTAGGCATATTCTTGTCCAATTAGGGTTTTTAACCAATCTTGTGCATCCAATAGCTGTGTTTGTGGCAATGGATGATCAATTAGGTCATTTTCGTCCTCCCTAGGCATATTCTTGTCCAATTAGGGTTTTTAACCAAACTAGTGCATCCAATAAGTTCATTTGTGTTATTAGATTAACTTTTAGGTCATTTTTGTCCTCCCTTGCGATATTCTTGTCCAATTAGGGTTTTTAACCAATCTTGTGCATCCAATAGGTGTGGTTGTGTCATTGGATGATCAATTAGGTCATTTTTGTCCTCCCTAGGCTTATTCTTGTCCAATTAGGGTTTTTAACCAATCTTGTGCATCCAATAAGTTTGTTTGTGTCATTGAATTAATATTTAGGTTATTTTCGTCCTCCCTAGGCATTTTCTTGTCCAATTAGGGTTTTTAACCAATCTTGTGCATCCAATAGCTGTGTTTGTGGCAATGGATGATCAATTAGGTCATTTTCGTCCTCCCTAGGCATATTCTTGTCCAATTAGGGTTTTTAACCAATCTTGTGCATCCAATAAGTTCATTTGTGTTATTGGATTAACATTTAGGTCATTTTCGTCCTCCCTTGGCATATTCTTGTCCAATTAGGGTTTTTTACCAATCTTGTGCATCCAATAGGTGTGTTTGTGGCAATGGATGATCAATTAGGTCACTTTCGTCCTCCCTAGGCTTATTCTTGTCCAATTAGGGTTTTTAACCAATCTTGTGCATCCAATAGGTGTGATTGTGTCATTGGATGATCAATTAGGTCATTTTCGTCCTCCCTAGGCTTATTCTTGTCCAATTAGGGTTTTTAACCAATCTTGTGCATCCAATAAGTTCATTAGTGTCATTGGACGATCAATTAGGTCATTTTCGTCCTCCCTAGGCATATTCTTGTCCAATTAGGGTTTTTAACCAATCTTGTGCATCCAATAAGTTCATTTGTGTTATTGGATTAACATTTAGGTCATTTTCGTCCTCCCTTGGCATATTCTTGTCCAATTAGGGTTTTTAACCAATCTTGTGCATCCAATAGGTGTGGTTGTGTCATTGGATGATCAATTAGGTAATTTTTGTCCTCCCTAGGCTTATTCTTGTCCAATTAGGGTTTTTAACCAATCTTGTGCATCCAATAAGTTTGTTTGTGTCATTGAATTAATATTTAGGTCGTTTTCGTCCTCCCTAGGCATATTCTTGCCCAATTAGGGTTTTTAACGAATCTTGTGCATCCAATAGGTGTGTTTGTGTCATTGGATGATCAATTAGGTCATTTTCGTCCTCCCTAGGCTTATTCTTGTCCAATTAGGGTTTTTAACCAATCTTGTGCATCCAATAGGTGTGTTTGTGTCATTGGATGATCAATTAGGTCATTTTCGTCCTCCCTAGGCTTATTCTTGTCCAATTATGGTTTTTAACCAATCTTGTACATCCAATAGGTGTGTTTGTGTCATTGGATTATCAATTAGGTCATTTTCGTCCTCCCTAGGCATATTCTTGTCCAATTAGGGTTTTTAACCAATCTTGTGCATCCAATAGGTGTGTTTGTGTCATTGGATGATCAATTAGGTCATTTTCGTCCTCCCTAGGCTTATTCTTGTCCAATTAGGGTTTTTAACCAATCTTGTGCATCCAATAAGTTGAGTTGTTTCATTGGATTAACATTTAGGTCATTTTTGTCCCCCTAGGCTTATTCTTGTCCAATTAGGGTTTTTAACCAATCTTGTGCATCCAATAAGTTCATTTGTGTCATTGGATTAACATTTAGGTCATTTTCGTCCTCCCTAGACATATTCTTGTCCAATTAGGGTTTTTAACCAATCTTGTGTATCCAATAGGTGTGTTTGTGTCATTGGATGATCAATTAGGTCATTTTCGTCCTCCCTAGGCATATTCTTGTCCAATTAGGGTTTTTAACCAATCTTGTGCATCCAATAGGTGTGTTTGTGTCATTGGATGATCAATTAGGTCATTTTCGTCCTCCCTAGGCTTATTATTGTCCAATTATAGTTTTTAACCAATCTTCTGCATCCAATAAGTTCATTTGTGTCATTGGATTAACATTTAGGTCATTTTCGTCCTCCCTAGGCATATTCTTGTCCAATTAGGGTTTTTAACCAATCTTGTGTATCCAATAGGTGTGTTTGTGTCATTGGTTGATCAATTAGGTCATTTTCGTCCTCCCTTGGCTTTTTCTTGTCCAATTAGGGTTTTTAACCAATCTTGTGCATCCAATAGGTGTGTTTGTGTCATTGGATGATCAATTAGGTCATTTTCGTCCTCCCTAGGCTTATTCTTGTCCAATTAGGGTTTTTAACCAATCTTGTGCATCCAATAAGTTGAGTTGTGTCATTGGATTAAGATTTAGGTCATTTTCGTTCTCCCTAGGCTTATTGTTGTCCAATTAGGGTTTTTAACCAATCTTTTGCATCCAATAAGTTCATTTGTGTTATTGGATTAACATTTAGGTCATATTCGTCCTCCCTAGGCATATTCTTGTCCAATTAGGGTTTTTAACCAATCTTGTGCATCCAATAGGTGTGTTTGTGTCATTGGATGATCAATTAGGTCATTTTCGTCCTCCCTAGGCATATTCTTGTCCAATTAGGGTTTTTAACCAATCTTGTGCATCCAATAGGTGTGTTTGTGTCATTGGATGATCAATTAGGTCATTTTCGTCCTCCCTAGGCTTATTCTTGTCCGATTAGTTTTTTAACCAATCTCGTGCTTCCAATAGGTGTGTTTGTGTCATTGGATGATCAATTAGGTCATTTTCGTCCTCCCTAGGCATATTCTTGTCCAATTAGGGTTTTTAACCAATCTTGTGCATCCAATAGGTGTGTTTGTGTCATTGGATGATCAATTAGGTCATTTTCGTCCTCCCTAGGCTTATTCTTGTCCAATTAGGGTTTTTAACCAATCTTGTGCATCAAATAGGTGTGTTTGTGTCATTGGATGATCAATTAGGTCATTTTCGTCCTCCCTAGGCTTATTCTTGTCCAAGTAGGGTTTTTAACCAATCTTGTGCATCCAATAAGTTGAGTTGTGTCATTGGATTAACATTTAGGTCATTTTCGTCATCCCTAGGCTTATTCTTGTCCAATTAGGGTTTTTTACCAATCTTGTGCATCCAATAGGTGTGTTTGTGTCATTGGATGATCAATTAGGTCATTTTCGTCCTCCCTAGGCATATTCTTGTCCAATTAGGGTTTTTAACCAATCTTGTGCATCCAATAGGTGTGTTTGTGTCATTGGATGATCAATTAGGTCATTTTCGTCCTCCCTATGCTTATTCTTGTCCAACTAGGGTTTTTAACCAATCTTGTGCATCCAATAGGTGTGTTTGTGTCATTGGATGATCAATTAGGTCATTTTCGTGCTCCCTAGGCTTATTCTTGTCCAATTAGGGTTTTTAACCAATCTTGTGCATCCAATAGGTTTGTTTGTGTCATTGGATGATCAATTAGGTCATTTTCGTCCTCCCTAGGCTTATTCTTGTCCAATTAGGGTTTTTAACCAATCTTGTGCATCCAATAAGTTGGGTTGTGTCATTGGATTAACATTTAGGCCATTTCCGTCCTCCCTAGGCTTATTCTTGTCCAATTAGGGTTTTTAACTAATCTTGTGCATCCAATAGGTGTGTTTATGTCATTGGATGATCAATTAGGTCATTTTCGTCCTCCATAGGCATATTCTTGTCCAATTAGGGTTTTTAACCAATCTTGTGCATCCAATAGGTGTGTTTGTGTCATTGGATGATCAATTAGGTCATTTTCGTCCTCCCTAGGCATATTCTTGTCCAATTAGGGTTTTTAACCAATCTTGTGCATCCAATAGGTGTGTTTGTGTCATTGGATGATCAATTAGGTCATTTACGTCCTCCCTAGGCTTATTCTTTTTCAATTAGGGTTTTTATCCAATCTTGTGCATCCAATAGGTGTGTTTGTGTCTTTGGATGATCAATTAGGTCATTTTTGTCCTTCGTAGGCTTATTCTTGTCCAATTAGGGGTTTTAACCAATCTTGTGCATCCGATAAGTTTGTTTGTGTCATTAAATTAATATTTAGGTCATTTTCGTCCTCCCTAAGCATATTCTTGTCCAATTATGGTTTTTAGCCAATCTTGTGCATCCAATAGGTGTGTTTGTGTCATTGGATGATCAATTAGGTCATTTTCGTCCTCCCTATGCTTATTCTTGTCCAATTAAGGTTTTTAACCAATCTTGTGCATCCAATAAGTTGAGTTGTGTCATTGGATTAACATTTAGGTCATTTTCGTCCTCCCTAGGCTTATTCTTGTCCAATTAGGGTTTTTAACCAATCTTGTGCATCCAATAGGTGTGTTTGTGTCATTGGATGATCAATTAGGTCATTTTCGTCCTCCCTAGGCTTATTCTTGTCCAATTAGGGTTTTAACCAATCTTGTGCATCCAATAGGTGTGTTTGTGTCATTGGATGATCAATTAGGTCATTTTCGTCCTCCCTAGGCATATTCTTGTCCAATTAGGACTTTTGAACAATCTTATGCATCCAATAGGTGTGTTTGTGTCATTGGATGATCAATTAGGTCATTTTCGTCCTCCCTAGGCTTATTCTTGTCCAATTAGGGTTTTTAACCAATCTTGTGCATCCAATAGGTGTGTTTGTGTCATTGGATGATCAATTAGGTCATTTTCGTCCTCCCTAGGCTTATTCTTGTCCAATTAGGGTTTTTAACCAATGTTGTGCATCCAATAATTTCGTTTGTGTCATTGAATTAACATTTAGGTCATTTTCATCCTCCCTAGGCATATTCTTGTCCAATTATGGTTTTTAACCAATCTTGTGCCTCCAATAGGTGTCTTTGTGTCATTGGATGATCAATTAGGTCATTTTCGTCCTCCCTAGGCATATTCTTGTCCAATTAGGGTTTTTAACCAATCTTGTGCATCCAATAGGTGTGTTTGTGTCATTGGATGATCAATTAGGTCATTTTCGTCTTCCCTAGGCATGTTCTTGTCCAACTAGGGTTTTTAACCAATTTTGTGCATCCAATAGGCGTGTTTGTGTCATTGGATGATCAATTAGGTCATTTTCGTCCTCCCTAGGCTTGTTCTTGCCCAATTAGGGTTTTTAACCAATCTTCTGCATCCAATAAGTTGAGTTGTGTCATTGGATTAGCATTTAGGTCATTTTCGTCCTCCCTAGGCTTATTCTTGTCCAATTAGGGTTTTTAACCAATCTTGTGCATCCAATAGGTGTGATTGTGTCATTGGATGATCAATTAGGTCATTTTCGTCCTCCCTAGGCTTATTCTTGTCCAATTAGGGTTTTTAACCAATCTTGTGCATCCAATAAGTTCATTAGTGTCATTGGACGATCAATTAGGTCATTTTCGTCCTCCCTAGGCATATTCTTGTCCAATTAGGGTTTTTAACCAATCTTGTGCATCCAATAGGTGTGTTTGTGTCATTGGATTATCAATTAGGTCATTTTCGTCCTCCCTAGGCATATTCTTGTCCAATTAGTGTTTTTAAAGAATCTTGTGCATCCAATAGGTGTGTTTGTGTCATTGGATGATCAATTAGGTCATTTTCGTCCCCCCTAGGCCTATTCTTGTCCAATTAGGGTTTTTAACCAATCTTGTGCATCCAATAAGTTGAGTTGTGTTATTGGATTAACATTTAGGTCATTTTCGTCCTCCCTAGGCTTATTCTTGTCCAATTAGGGTTTTTAACCAATCTTGTGCATCCAATAACTTTGTTTGTGTCCTTGAATTAATATTTAGGTCATTTTCGTCCTCCCTAGGCATATTCTTGTCCAATTAGGGTTTTTGACAAATCTTGTGCATCCAATAGGTGTGTTTGTGTCATTGGATGATCAATTAGGTCATTTTCGTCCTCCCTAGGCTTATTCTTGTCCAATTAGGGTTTTTAACCAATCTTGTGCATCCAATAAGTTGATTTGTGTCATTGGATTAACATTTAGGTCATTTTCGTCCTCCCTAGGCATATTCTTGTCCAATTAGAGTTTTTAACCAATCTTGTGCTTCCAATAGGTGTGTTTGTGTCATTGGATGATCAATTAGGTCATTTTCGTCCTCCCTAGGCTTATTCTTGTCCAATTAGGGTTTTTAATCAATCTTGAGCATCCAATAAGTTCATTTGTGTCATTGGATTAACATTTAGGTCATTTTCGTCCTCCCTAGGCATATTCTTGTCCAATTAGGGTTTTTAACCAATCTTGTGCTTCCAATAGGTGTGTTTGTGTCATTGGATGATCAATTAGGTCATTTTCGTCCTCCCTAGGCATATTCTTGTCCAATTAGGGTTTTTAACCAATCTTGTGCATCCAATAGGTGTGTTTTTGGCAATGGATGATCATTTAGGTCATTTTCGTCCTCCCTAGGCTTATTCTTGTCCAATTAGGGTTTTTAACCAATCTTGTGCATCTAATAGGTGTGTTTGTGTCATTGGATGATCAATTAGGTCATTTTCGTCCTCCCTAGGCTTAATCTTGTCCAATTAGGGTTTTTAGCCAATCTTGTGCATCCGATAAGTTTGTTTGTGTCATTGAATTAACATTTAGGTCATTTTCGTCTTCCCTAGGCATATTCTTGTCCAATTAGGGTTTTTAACCAATCTTGTGCATCCAATAGGTGTGTTTGTGTCATTGGATTATCAATTAGGTTATTTTGGTCCTTCCTAGGCTTATTCTTGTCCAATTAGGGTTTTTAACTAATTTTGTGCATCCAATAAGTTCATTTGTGTCATTGGATGATCAATTAGGTCATTTTCGTCCTCCCTAGGCATATTCTTGTCCAATTAGGGTTTTTAACCAATCTTGTGCATCCAATAGGTGTGTTTGTGTCATTGGATGATCAATTAGGTCATTTTCGTCCTCCCTAGGCTTATTCTCGTCCAATTAGGGTTTTTAACCAATCTTGTGCATCCAATAAGTTCATTGGTGTCATTGGATTAACATTTAGGTCATTTTCGTACTTCCCAGGCATATTCTTGTCCAATTAGGTTTTTTAACCAATCTTGTGCTTCCAATAGGTGTGTTTGTGTCATTGGATGATCAATTAGGTCATTTTCGTCCTCCCTAGCCTTATTCTTCTCCAATTAGGGCTTTTAACCAATCTTGTGCATCTAATAGGTGTGTTTGTGTCACTGGATGATCAATTAGGTCATTTTCGTCCTCCCTAGGCATATTCTTGTCCAATTAGGGTTTTTAACCAATCTTGTGCATCCAATAGGTGTGTTTGTGTCATTGGATGATCAATTAGGTCATTTTCGTCCTCCCTAGGCATATTCTTGTCCAATTAGGGTTTTTAACCAATCTTGTGCATCCAATAGGTGTGTTTGTGTCATTGGATGATCAATTAGGTTATTTTCGTCCTCCCTAAGCATATTCTTGTCCAATTAGGCTTTTTAACTAATCTTGTGCATCCAATACGTTCATTTGTGTCATTGGATGATCAATTAGGTCATTTTCGTCCTCCCTAGGCATATTCTTGTCCAATTAGGGTTTTTAACCAATCTTGTGCATCCAATAGGTGTGTTTGTGTCATTGGATGATCAATTAGGTCATTTTCGTCCTCCCTAGGCTTATTCTTGTCCCATTAGGGTTTTTAACCGATCTTGTGCATCCAATAGCTGTGTTTGTGTCATTGGATGATCAATTAGGTCATTTTCGTCCTCCCTAGGCATATTCTTGTCCAATTAGGGTTTTTAACCAATCTTGTGCATCCAATAGGTGTGTTTGTGTCATTGGATGATCAATTAGGTTATTTTCGTCCTCCCTAGGCTTATTCTTGTCCAATTAGGGTTTTTAACCAATCTTGTGCTTCCAATAAGTTGAGTTGTGTCATTGGATTAACATTTAGGTCATTTTCGTTCTCCCTAGGCTTATTCTTGTCCAATTAGGGTTTTTAACCAATCTTGTGCATCCAATAAGTTCATTTGTGTTACTGGATTAACATTTAGGTCATATTCGTCTTCCCTAGGCATATTCTTGTCCAATTAGGGTTTTTAACCAATCTTGTGCATCCAATAGGTGTGTTTGTGTCATTGGATGATCAATTAGGTCATTTTCGTCCTCCCTAGGCATATTCTTGTCCAATTAGGGTTTTTAACCAATCTTGTGCATCCAATAGGCGTGTTTGTGGCAATGGATGATCAATTAGGTCATTTTCGTCCTCCCTAGGCATATTCTTGTCCAATTAGGGTTTTTAACCAATCTTGTGCATCCAATAGGTGTGTTTGTGTCATTGGATGATCAATTAGGTCATTTTCGTCCTCCCTAGGCTTATTCTTGTCCAAATAGGGGTTTTAACCAATCTTCTGCATCCAATAGGTGTGTTTGTGTCATTGGATGATCAATTAGGTCATTTTCGTCCTCCCTAGGCATATTCTTGTCCAATTAGGGTTTTTAACCAATCTTGTGCATCCAATAGGTGTGTTTGTGTCATTGGATGATCAATTAGGTCATTTTCGTCCTCCCTACGCGTATTCTTGTCCAATTAGGGTTTTTAACCAATCTTGTGCATCCAATAGGTGTGTTTGTGTCATTGGATGATCAATTAGGTCATTTTCGTCCTCCCTAGGCTTATTCTTGTCCAATTAGGGTTTTTAACGAATCTTGTGCATCCAATTGGTTTGTTTGTGTCATTGGATGATCAATTAGGTCATTTTCGTCCTCCCTAGGCTTATTCTTGTCCAATTAGGGTTTTTAACCAATCTTGTGCATCCAATAAGTTGAGTTGTGTCATTGGATTAACATTTAGGTCATTTTCGTCCTCCTTATGCTTATTCTAGTCCAATTAGGGTTTTTAACCAATCTTGTGCATCCAATAGGTGTGTTTGTGTCATTGGATGATCAATTAGGTCATTTTCGTGCTCCCTAGGCTTATTCTTGTCCAATTAGGGTTTTTAACCAATCTTGTGCATCCAATAAGTTCATTTGTGTCATTGGATTAACATTTAGGTCATTTTTGTCCTCCCTAGGCATATTCTTGTCCAATTAGGGTTTTTAACCAATCTTTTGCATCCAATAGGTGTGTTTGTGTCGTTGGATGATCAATTGGGTCAATTTCGTGCTCCCTAGGCTTATTCTTGTCCAATTAGGGTTTTTAACCAATCTTTTGCATCCAATAAGTCCATTTGTGTTATTGGATGATCAATTAGGTCATTTTCGTCCTCCCTAGGCTTATTCTTGTCCAATTAGGGTTTTTAACCAATCTTGTGCATCCAATAAGTTGAGTTGTGTCATTGGATTAACATTTAGGTCATTTTCGTCCTCCCTAGGCTTATTCTTGTCCAATTAGGGTTTTTAACCAATCTTGTGCATCCAATAGGTGTGTTTGTGTCATTGGATGATCAATTAGGTCATTTTCGTCCTCCCTAGGCATATTCTTGTCCAACTAGGGTTTTCAACCAATCTTGTGCATCGAATAGGTGTGTTTGTGTCATTGGATGATCAATTAGGTCATTATCGTCCTCCATAGGCTTATTCTTGTCCAATTAGGGTTTTTAACCAATCTTGTGCATCGAATAGGTGTGTTTGTGTCATTGGATGATCAATTAGGTCATTTTCGTCCTCCCTAGGCTTATTCTTGTCCAATTAGGGTTTTTAACCAATCTTGTGCATCCAATAAGTTCATTTGTGTCATTGCATTAACATTTAGGTCATTTTCGTCCTCCCTAGGCATATTCTTGTCCAATTAGGGTTTTTAACCAAAGCTGTGCATCCAATAAGTTCATTTGTGTCATTGGATGATCAATTAGGTCATTTACGTCCTCCCTAGGCATATTCTGGCATATTCTTGTCCAATTAGGGTTTTTACCCAATCTTGTGCATCCAATAGGTGTGTTTGTGTCATTGGATGATCAATTAGGTCATTTTCGTCCTCCTTAGGCTTATTCTTGTCCCATTAGGGTTTTTAACAATTCTTGTGCATCCAGTAAGTTGAGTTGTGTCATTGGATTAACATTTAGGTCATTTTCATCCTCCCTAGGCATATTCTTGTCCAATTAGGGTTTTTAACCAAACTAGTGCATCCAATAAGTTCATTTGTGTTATTGGATTAACTTTTAGGTCATTTTCGTCCTCCCTTGCGATATTCTTGTCCAATTAGGGTTTTTAACCAATCTTGTGCATCCAATAGGTGTGGTTGTGTCATTGGATGATCAATTAGGTCATTTTTGTCCTCCCTAGGCTTATTCTTGTCCAATTAGGGTTTTTAACCAATCTTGTGCATCCAATAAGTTTGTTTGTGTCATTGAATTAATATTTAGGTCATTTTCGACCTCCCTAGGCATATTCTTGTTCAATTATGGTTTTTAACCAATCTTGTGCATCCAATCGGTGTGTTTGTGTCATTGGATGATCAATTAGGTCATTTTTGTCCTCCCTAGGCTTATTCTTGTCCAATTAGGGTTTTTAACCAATCTTGTGCACCCAATAAGTTCATTTGTGTCATTGCATTAACATTTAGGTCATTTTCGTCCTCCCTAGGCATATTCTTGTCCAATTAGGGTTTTTAACCAATCGTGTGTATCCAATAGGTGTGTTTGTTTCATTGGATTAACATTTAGGTCATTTTCGTCCTCCCTAGGCATATTCTTGTCCAATTAGGGTTTTTAACCAAAGTTGTGCATCCAATAAGTTCATTTGTGTCATTGAATGATCAATTAGGTCATTTACGTCCTCCCTAGGCATATTCTGGCATATTCTTGTCCAATTAGGGTTTTTACCCAATCTTGTGCATCCAATAGGTGTGTTTGTGTCATTGGATGATCAATTAGGTCATTTTCGTCCTCCCTAGGCTTATTCCTGTCCAATTAGGGTTTTTAACCAATCTTGTGCATCCAATAAGTTTGTTTGTGTCATTGAATTAATATTTAGGTCATTTTCGACCTCCCTATGCATATTCTTGTCCAATTAGGGTTTTTAACCAATCTTGTGCATCCAATAGGTGTGTTTGTGTCATTGGATGATCAATTAGGTCATTTTCGTCCTCGCTAGGCTTATTCTTGTCCAATTAGGGTTTTTAACCAATCTTGTGCATCCAATAAGTTCATTTGTGTCATTGCATTAACATTTAGGTCATTTTCGTCTTCCCTAGGCATATTCTTGTCAAATTAGGGTTTTTAACCAATCGTGTGTATCCAATAGGTGTGTTTGTTTCATTGGATTAACATTTAGGTCATTTTCGTCCTCCCTAAGCATATTCTTGTCCAATTAGGGTTTTAACCAAAGTAGTGCATCCAATAAGTTCATTTGTGTCATTGGATGATCAATTAGGTCATTTACGTCCTCCCTAGGCATATTCTGGCATATTCTTGTCCTTAGGGTTTTTAACAATTCTTGTGCATCCAGTAAGTTGAGTTGTGTCATTGGTTTAACATTTAGGTCATTTTCATCCTCCCTAGGCATATTCTTGTCCAATTAGGGTTTTTAACCAATCTTGTGCATCCAATAACTTTGTTTGTGTCATTGGATGATCAATTAGGTCATTTTCGTCCGCCCTAGGCTTATTCTTGTCAAATTAGGGTTTTTAACCAATCTTGTGCATCCAATAAGTTCATTTGTGTCACTGCATTAACATTCAGGTCATTTTCGTCCTCCCTAGGCATATTCTTGTCCAATTAGGGTTTTTAACCAATCGTGTGTATCCAATAGGTGTGTTTGTTTCATTGGATTAACATTTAGGTCATTTTCGTCCTCCCTAGGCATATTCTTGTCCAATTAGGGTTTTTAACCAAAGTTGTGCATCCAATAAGTTCATTTGTGTCATTGGATGATCAATTAGGTCATTTACGTCCTCCCTACGCATATTCTTGTCCAATTAGGGTTTTTAACCAATCTTGTGCATCCAATAGGTGTGTTTGTGTCATTGGATGATCAATTAGGTCATTTTCGTCCTCCCTAGGCTTATTCTTGTCCCATTAGGGTTTTTAACCAATCTTGTGCAACCAATAAGTTGAGTTGTGTCATTGGATTAACATTTAGGTCATTTTCGTCCTCCATAGGCATATTCTTGTCCAATTAGGGTTTTTAACCAATCTTGTGCATCCAATAGCTGTGTTTGTGGCAATGGATGATCAATTAGGTCATTTTCGTCCTCCCTAGGCATATTCTTGTCCAATTATGGTTTTTAACCAATCTTGTGCATCCAATAAGTTCATTTGTGTTATTGGATTAACATTTAGGTCATTTTCGTCCTCCCTTGGCATATTCTTGTCCAATTAGGGTTTTTTACCAATCTTGTGCATCCAATAGGTGTGTTTGTGGCAATGGATGATCAATTAGGTCACTTTCGTCCTCCCTAGGCTTATTCTTGTCCAATTAGGGTTTTTAACCAATCTTGTGCATCCAATAGGTGTGATTGTGTCATTGGATAATCAATTAGGTCATTTTCGTCCTCCCTAGGCTTATTTTTGTCCAATTAGGGTTTTTAACCAATCTTGTGCATCCAATAAGTTCATTAGTGTCATTGGACGATCAATTAGGTCATTTTCGTCCCCCCTAGGCCTATTCTTGTCCAATTATGGTTTTTAACCAATCTTGTGCATCCAATAAGTTGAGTTGTGTCATTGGATTAACATTTAGGTCATTTTCGTCCTCTCTAGGCTTATTCTTGTCCAATTAGGGTTTTTAACCAATCTTGTGCATCCAATAACTTTGTTTGTGTCCTTGAATTAATATTTAGGTCATTTTCGTCCTCCCTAGGCATATTCTTGTCCAATTAGGGTTTTTGACCAATCTTGTGCATCCAATAGGTGTGTTTGTGTCATTGGATGATCAATTAGGTCATTTTCGTCCTCCCTAGGCTTATTCTTGTCCAATTAGGGTTTTTAACAAATCTTGTGCATCCAATAAGTTCATTTATGTCATTGGATGATCAATTAGGTCATTGTCGTCCTCCCTAGGATTATTCTTGTCCAATTAGGGTTTTTAACCAATCTTGTGCATCCAATAGGTGTGTTTGTGTCATTGGATGATCAATTAGGTCATTTTCGTCCTCCCTAGGCATATTCTTGTCCAATTAGGGTTTTTAACCAATCTTGTGCATCCAATAGGTGTGTTTGTGTCATTGGATGATCAATTAGGTCATTTTCGTCCTCCCTAGGCATATTCTTGTCCAATTAGGGTTTTTAACCAATCTTGTGCATCCAATAGGTGTGTTTTGTCATTGGATGATCAATTAGGTCATTATCGTCCTCCCTAGGCATATTCTTGTCCAATTAGGGTTTTTAACCAATCTTGTGCATCCAATAGGTGTGTTTGTGTCATTGGATGATCAATTAGGTCATTTTCGTCCTCCCTAGGCATATTCTTGTCCAATTAGGGTTTTTAACCAATCTTGTGTATCCAATAGGTGTGTTTGTGTCATTGGATGATCAATTAGGTCATCTTCGTCCTCCCTAGGCTTATTCTTGCCCAATTAGGGTTTTTAACCAATCTTGTGCATCCAATAAGTTGAGTTGTGTCATTGGATTAACATTTAGGTCATTTTCGTCCTCCCTAGGCTTATTCTTGTCCAATTAGGGTTTTTAACCAATCTTGTGCATCCAATAAGTTCATTTGTGTCATTGGATTTACATTTAGGTCATTTTCGTCCTCCCTACGCATATTCTTGTCCAATTAGGGTTTTTAACCAATCTTGTGCATCCAATAGGTGTGTTTGTGTCATTGGATGATCAATTAGGTCATTTTCGTCCTCCCTAGGCATATTCTTGTCCAATTAGGGTTTTTAACCAATCTTGTGCATCCAATAGGGGTGGTTGTGTCATTGGATGATCAATTAGGTCATTTTCGTCCTCCCTAGGCATATTCTTGTCCAATTAGGGTTTTTAACCAATCTTGTGCATCCAATAGGTGTGTTTGTGTCATTGGATGATCAATTAGGTCATTTTCGTCCTCCCTAGGCTTATTCTAGTCCAATAAGGATTTTTAACCAATCTTGTGCATCCAATATGTGTGTTTGTGTCATTAGATGATCAATTAGGTCATTTTCGTCCTCCCTAGGCATATTCTTGTCCAATTAGGGTTTTTAACCAATCTTGTGCATCCAATAGGTGTGTTTGTGTCATTGGATGATCAATTAGGTCATTTTCGTCCTCCCTAGGCTTATTCTTGTCCAATTAGGGTTTTTAACTAATCTTGTGCATCCAAAAAGTTCATTTGTGTCATTGGATGATCAATTAGGTCATTTTCGTCCTCCCTAGGCATATTCTTGTCCAATTAGGGTTTTTAACCAATCTTGTGCATCCAATAGGTGTGTTTGTGTCATTGGATGATCAATTAGGTCATTTTCGTCCTCCCTAGGCTTATTCTTGTCCAATTAGGATTGTTAACCGATCTTGTGCATCCAATAGGTGTGTTTGTGTCATTGGATGATCAATTAAGACATTTTCGTCCTCCCTAGGCATATTCTTGTCCAATTAGGGTTTTTAACCAATCTTGTGCATCCAATAGGTGTGTTTGTGTCATTGGATGATCAATTAGGTCATTTTCGTCCTCCCTAGGCTTATTCTTTTCCAATTAGGGTTTTTAACCAATCTTGTGCATCCAATAAGTTGAGTTGTGTCATTGGATTAACATTTAGGTCATTTTCGTCATCCCTAGGCTTATTCTTGTCCAATTAGGGTTTTTAACCAATCTTGTGCATACAATAGGTGTGTTTGTGTCATTGGATGATCAATTAGGTCATTTTCGTCGTCCCTAGGCTTATTCTCGTCCAATTAGGGTTTTTAACCAATGTTGTGCATCCGATAAGTTTGTTTGTGTCATTGAATTAATATTTAGGTCATTTTCGTCCTCCTTAGGCATATTCTTGTCCAATTAGGGTTTTTAACCAATCTTGTGCATCCCATAAGTGGAGTTGTGTCATTGGATTAACATTTAGGTCATTTTCGTTCTCCCTACGCTTATTCTTGTCCAATTAGGGTTTTTAACCAATCTTGTGCATCCAATAGGTGTGTTTGTGTCATTGGATGATCAATTAGGTCATTTTCGTCCTCCCTAGGCATATTCTTGTCCAATTAGGGTTTTTAACCAATCTTGTGCATCCAATAGGTGTGTTTGTGTCATTGGATGATCAATTAGGTCATTTTCGTCCTCCCTAGGCATATTCTTGTCCAATTAGGGTTTTTAACGAATCTTGTGAATCCAATATGTGTGATTGTGTCATTGGATGATCAATTAGGTCATTTTCGTCCTCCCTAGGCTTATTCTTGTCCAATTAGGGTTTTTAACCAATCTTGTGCACCCAATAAGTTGAGTTGTGTCATTGGATTAACATTTAGGTCATTTTCGTTCTCCCTAGGCTTATTCTTGTCCAATTAGGGTTTTTAACCAATCTTGTGCATCCAATAGGTGTGTTTGTGTCATTGGATGATCAATTAGGTCATTTTCGTCCTCCCTAGGCATATTCTTGTCCAATTAGGGTTTTTAACCAATCTTGTGCATCCAATAGGTGTGTTTGTGTCATTGGATGATCAATTAGGTCATTTTCGTCCTCCCTAGGCATATTCTTGTCCAATTAGGGTTTTTAACGAATCTTGTGCATCCAATTGGTGTGTTTGTGTCATTGGATGATCAATTAGGTCATTTTCGTCCTCCCTAGGCTTATTCTTGTCCAATTTGGGTTTTTGACCAATCTTGTGCATCCAATAAGTTGAGTTGTGTCATTGGATGATCAATTAGGTCATTTTCGTCCTACGTAGGCTTATTCTTGCCCAATTAGGGTTTTTAACCAATCTTGTGCATCCAATAAGTTGAGTTGTGTCATTGGATTAACATTTAGGTCATTTTCGTCCTCCCTAGGCTTATTTTCTCCGATTAGGGTTTTTAACCAATCTTGTGCATCCAATAAGTTCATTTGTGTCATTGGATTAACATTTAGGTCATTTTCGTCCTCCCTAGGCATATTGTTGTCCAATTAGAGTTTTAGAGCAATCTTGTGCATCCAATAGGTGTGTTTGTGTCATTGGATGATCAATTAGGTTATTTTCGTCCTCCCTAGGCTTATTCTTGTCCAATTAGGGTTTTTAACTAATCTTGTGCATCCAATAAGTTCATTTGTGTCATTGGATGATCAATTAGGTCATTTTCGTCCTCCCTACGCATATTCTTGTCCAATTAGGGTTTTTAACCAATCTTGTGCATCCAATAGGTGTGTTTGTGTCATTGGATGATCAATTAGGTCATTTTCGTCCTCCCTAGGCTTATTCTTGTCCCATTAGGGTTTTTAACCAATCTTGTGCAACCAATAAGTTGAGTTGTGTCATTGGATTAACATTTAGGTCATTTTCGTCCTCCATAGGCATATTCTTGTCCAATTAGGGTTTTTAACCAATCTTGTGCATCCAATAGCTGTGTTTGTGGCAATGGATGATCAATTAGGTCGTTTTCGTCCTCCCTAGGCATATTCTTGTCCAATTATGGTTTTTAACCAATCTTGTGCATCCAATAAGTTCATTTGTGTTATTGGATTAACATTTAGGTCATTTTCGTCCTCCCTTGGCATATTCTTGTCCAATTAGGGTTTTTTACCAATCTTGTGCATCCAATAGGTGTGTTTGTGGCAATGGATGATCAATTAGGTCACTTTCGTCCTCCCTAGGCTTATTCTTGTCCAATTAGGGTTTTTAACCAATCTTGTGCATCCAATAGGTGTGATTGTGTCATTGGATGATCAATTAGGTCATTTTCGTCCTCCCTAGGCTTATTTTTGTCCAATTAGGGTTTTTAACCAATCTTGTGCATCCAATAAGTTCATTAGTGTCATTGGACGATCAATTAGGTCATTTTCGTCCCCCCTAGGCCTATTCTTGTCCAATTATGGTTTTTAACCAATCTTGTGCATCCAATAAGTTGAGTTGTGTCATTGGATTAACATTTAGGTCATTTTCGTCCTCTCTAGGCTTATTCTTGTCCAATTAGGGTTTTTAACCAATCTTGTGCATCCAATAACTTTGTTTGTGTCCTTGAATTAATATTTAGGTCATTTTCGTCCTCCCTAGGCATATTCTTGTCCAATTAGGGTTTTTGACCAATCTTGTGCATCCAATAGGTGTGTTTGTGTCATTGGATGATCAATTAGGTCATTTTCGTCCTCCCTAGGCATATTCTTGTCAAATTAGGGTTTTTAACCAATCTTGTGCATCCAATAGGTGTGTTTGTGTCATTGGATGATCAATTAGGTCATTTTCGTCCTCCCTAGGCGTATTCTTGTCCAATTAGGGTTTTTAACCAATCTTGTGCATCCAATAAGTTGAGTTGTGTCATTGGATTAACATTTAGGTCATTTTCGTTCTCCCTAGGCTTATTCTTGTCCAATTAGGGTTTTTAACCAATCTTGTGCATCCAATAAGTTCATTTGTGTTATTGGATTAACATTTAGGTCATATTCGTCCTCCCTAGGCATATTCTTGTCCAATTGGGGTTTTTAACCAATCTTGTGCATCCAATAGGTGTGTTGGTGTCATTGGATGATCAATTAGGTCATTTTCGTCCTCCCTAGGCATATTCTTGTCCAATTAGGGTTTTTAACCAATCTTGTGCATCCAATAGGTGTGTTTGTGTCATTGGATGATCAATTAGGTCATTTTCGTCCTCCCTAGGCATATTCTTGTCCAATTAGGGTTTTTAACCAATCTTGTGCATCCAATAGGTGTGTTTGTGTCATTGGATGTTCAATTAGGTCATTTTCGTCCTCCCTAGGCTTATTCTTGACCAAATAGGGTTTTTAACCAATCATGTGCGTCCAATAGGTGTGTTTGTGTCATTGGATGATCAATTAGGTCATTTTCGTCCTCCCTAGGCATATTCTTGTCCAATTAGGGTTTTTAACCAATCTTGTGCATCCAATAGGTGTGTTTGTGTCATTGGATGATCAATTAGGTCATTTTCGTCCTCCCTAGGCTTATTCTTGTCCAATTAGGGTTTTTAACCAATCTTGTGCATCCAATAGGTGTGTTTGTGTCATTGGACGATCACTTAGGTCATTTTCGTCCTCCCTAGGCATATTCTTGTCCAATTAGGTTTTTTAACCAAACTTGTCCATCCAATTGGTGTGTTTGTGTCATTGCATGATCAATTAGGTCATTTTCGTCCTCCCTAGGCTAATTCTTGTCCAATTAGGGTTTTTAACCAATCTTGTGCATCCAATAGGTGCGTTTGTGTTATTGGATGATCAATTAGGTCATTTTCGTCCTCCCTAGGCTTATTCTTTTTCAATTAGGGTTTTTAACCAATCTTGTGCATCCAATAGGTGTGTTTGTGTCATTGGATGATCAATTAGGTCATTTTCGTCCTCCCTAGGCTTATTCTTGTCCAATTAGGGTTTTTAACCAATCTTGTGTATCCAATAAGTTTGTTTGTGTCATTGAATTAATATTTAGGTCATTTTCGTCCTCCCTAGGCATATTCTTGTCCAATTAGGGTTTTTAACCAATGTTGTGCATCTAATAGGTGTGTTTGTGTCATTGGATGATCAATTAGGTCATTTTCGTCCTCCCTAGGCTTATTCTTGTCCAATTAGGGTTTTTAACCAATCTTGTGCATCCAATAAGTTTGTTTGTGTCATTGAATTAATATTTAGGTCATTTTCGTCCTCCCTAGGCTTATTCTTGTCCAATTAGGGTTTTTAACCAATCTTGTGCATCCAATAACTTTGATTGTGTCATTGAATTAATATTTAGATCATTTTCGTCTTCCCTAGGCATATTCTTGTCCAATTAGGGTTTTTAACCAATCTTGTGCATCCAATAGGTGTGTTTGTGTCATTGGATGATCAATTAGGTCATTTTCGTCCTCCCTAGGCTTATTCTTGTCCAATTAGGGTTTTTAACCAATCTTGTGCATCCAATAGGTGTGTTTGTGTCATTGGATGATCAATTAGGTCATTTTCGTCCTCCCTAGGCATATTCTTGTCCAATTAGGGTTTTTAACCAATCTTGTGCATCCAATAGGTGTGGTTGTGGCAATGGATGATCAATTTGGTCATTTTCGTCTTCCCTAGGCTTATTCTTGTCCAATTAGGGTTTTTAACCAATCTTGTGCATCCAATAGGTGTGTTTGTGTCATTGGATGATCAATTAGGTCATTTTCGTCCTCCCTAGGCTTATTCTTGTCCAATTAGGGTTTTTAACCAATCTTGTGCATCCAATAGGTGTGTTTGTGTCATTGGATGATCAATTAGGTCATTTATCGTCCTCCCTAGGCTTATTCTTGTCCAATTAGGGTTTTTAACCAATCTTGTGCATCCAATAGGTTGAGTTGTGTCATTGGATTAACATTTAGGTCATTTTCGTCCTCCCTAGGCATATTCTTGTCCAATTAGGGTTTTTAACCAATCTTGTGCATCCAATAGGTGTGTTTGTGTCATTGGATGATCAATTAGGTCATTTTCGTCCTCCCTAGGCTTATTCTTGTCCAATTAGGGTTTTTAACCAGTTTTGTGCATCCAATAGGTGTGTTTGTGTCATTGGATGATCAATTAGGTCATTTTCGTCCTCCCTAGGCTTATTCTTGTCCAATTAGGGTTTTTAACCAATCTTGTGCATCCGATAAGTTTGTTTGTGTCATTGAATTAATATTTAGGTAATTTTCGTCCTCCCTAGGCATATTCTTGTCAAATTAGGGTTTTTAACCAGTCTTGTGCATCCAATAGGTGTGTTTGTGTCATTGGATGATCAATTAGGTCATTTTCGTCCTCCCTAGGCATATTCTTGTCCAATTAGGGTTTTTAACCAATCTTGCGCATCCAATAGGTGTGTTTGTGTCATTGGATGATCAATTAGGTCATTTTCGTCCTCCCTAGGCTTATTCTTGTCCAATTAGGGTTTTTAACCAATCTTGTTCATCCAATAAGTTCATTTGTGTCATTGGATTAACATTTAGGTCATTTTCGTCCTCCCTAGGCATATTCTTGTCCAATTAGGGTTTTTAACCAATCTTGTGCATCCAATAGGTGTGTTTGTGTCATTGGATGATCAATTAGGTCATTTTCGTCCTCCCTAGGCATATTCTTGTCCAATTAGGGTTTTTAACCAATCTTGTGCATCCAATAAGTTTGTTTGTTTCATTGAATTAATATTTAGGTCATTTTCGTCTTCCCTAGGCATATTCTTGTCCAATTAGGGGTTTTAACCAATCTTGTGCATCCAATAGGTGTATTTGTGTCATTGGATGATCAATTAGGTCATTTTCGTCCTCCCTAGGCATATTCTTGTCCAATTAGGGTTTTTAACGAATCTTGTGCATCCAATAGGTGTGTTTGTGTCATTGGATGATCAATTAGGTCATTTTCGTCCTGCCTAGGCTTATTCTTGTCCAATTAGGGTTTTTAACCAATCTTGTGCATCCAATAGGTGTGTTTGTGTCATTGGAAGATCAATTAGGTCATTTTCGTCCTCCCTAGGCTTATTCTTGTCCAATTAGGGTTTTTAACCAATCTTGTGCATCCAATAGGTGTGTTTGTGTCATTGGATGATCAATTAGGTCATTTTCGTCCTCCCTAGGCATATTCTTGTCCAACTAGGGTTTTTAACCAATCTTGTGCATCCAATAAGTTCATTTGTGTCATTGGATGATCAATTAGGTCATTTTCATCCTCCCTAGCCATATTCTTGTCCAACAATGGTTTTTAACCAATCTTGTGCATCCAATAGGTGTGTTTGTGTCATTGGATGATCAATTAGGTCATTTTCGTCCTCCCTAGGCTTATTCTTGTCCAATTAGGGTTTTTAACCAATCTTGTGCATCCAATAGGTGTGTTTGTGTCATTGGATGATCAATTAGGTCATTTTCGTCCTCCCTAGGCTTATTCTTGTCCAATTAGGGTTTTTAACCAATCTTGTGCATCCAATAGGTGTGTTTGTGTCATTGGATGATCAATTAGGTCATTTTCGTCCTCCCTAGGCTTATTCTTGTCCAATTAGGGTTTTTAACCAATCTTGTGCATCCAATAGGTGTGTTTGTGTCATTGGATGATCAATTAGTTCATTTTTGTCCTCCCTAGGCTTATTCTTGTCCAATTAGGGTTTCTAACCAATCTTGTGCATCCAATAGGTGTGTTTGTGTCATTGGATGATCAATTAGGTCATTTTCGTCCTCCCTAGGCTTATTCTTGTCCAATTAGGGTTTTTAACCAATCTTGTGCATCCAATAGGTGTGTTTGTGTCATTGGATGATCAATTAGGTCATTTTTCGTCCTCCCTAAGCTTATTCTTGTCCAATTAGGGTTTTTAACCAATCTTATGCATCCAATAGGTGTGTTTGTGTCATTGGATGATCAATTAGGTCATTTTCGTCCTCCCTAGGCTTATTCTTGTCCAATTAGGGTTTTTAACCAATCTTGTGCATCCAATAGGTGTGTTTGTGTCATTGGATGATCAATTAGGTCATTTTCGTCCTCCCTAGGCTTATTCTTGTCCAATTAGGGTTTTTAACCAATCTTGTGCATCCAATAGGTGTGTTTGTGTCATTGGATGATCGATTAGGTCATTTTCGTCCTCCCTAGGCTTATTCTTGTCCAATTAGGGTTTTTAACCAATCTTGTGCATCCAATAGGTGTGTTTGTGTCATTGGATGATCAATTAGGTCATTTTCATCCTCCCTAGACTTATTCTTGTCCAATTAGGGTTTTTAACCAATCTTGTGCATCCAATAACTTTGTTAGTGTCATTGAATTAATATTTAGGTCATTTTCGTCCTCCCTAGGCATATTCTTGTCCAATTAGGGTTTTTAACCAATCTTGTGCATCCAATAGGTGTGTTTGTGTCATTGGATGATCAATTAGGTCATTTTCGTCCTCCCTAGGCACATTCTTGTCCAATTAGGGTTTTTAACCAATTTTGTGCATCCAATAAGTTTGTTTATGTCATTGAATTAATATTTAGGTCATTTTCGTCCTCCCTAGGAATATTCTTGTCCAATTAGGGTTTTTATCCAATCTTGTGCATCCAATAGGTGTGTTTGTGTCATTGGATGATCAATTAGGTCATTTTCGTCCTCCCTAGGCTTATTCTTGTCCAATTAGGGTTTTTAACCAATCTTGTGCATCCAATAAGTTTGTTTATGTCATTGAATTAATATTTAGGTCATTTTCGTCCTCCCTAGGCATATTCTTGTCCAATTAGGGTTTTTAACCAATCTTGTGCATCCAATAGGTGTGTTTGTGTCATTGGATGATCAATTAGGTCATTTTCGTCCTCCCTAGGCATATTCTTGTCCAATTAGGGTTTTTAACCAATTTTGTTCATCCAATAAGTTTGTTTATGTCATTGAATTGATATTTAGGTCATTTTCGTCCTCCCTAGGCATATTCTTGTCCAATTAGGGTTTTTAACCAATCTTGTGCATCCAATAGGTGTGTTTGTGTCATTGGATGATCAATTAGGTCATTTTCGTCCTCCCTAGGCTTATTCTTGTCCAATTAGGGTTTTTAACCAATCTTGTGCATCCAATAGGTGTGTTTGTGTCATTGGATGATCAATTAGGTCGTTTTCGTCGTCCCTAGGCTTATTCTTGTCCAATTAGGGTTTTTAACCAATCTTGTGCATCCAATAGGTGTGTTTGTGTCATTGGATGATCAATTAGGTCATTTTCGTCCTACCTAGACTTATTCTCGTCAAATTAGGGTTTTTAATCAATCTTGTGCATCCAATAACTTTGTTTGTGTCATTGATATAATATTTAGGTTATTTTCGTCCTCCCTAGGCATATTCTTGTCCAATTAGGGTTTTTAACCAATCTTGTGCATCCAATAGGTGTGTTTGTGTCATTGGATGATCAATTAGGTCATTTTCGTCCTCCCTAGGCTTATTCTTGTCCAATTAGGGTTTTTAACCAATCTTGTGCATCCAATAGGTGTGTTTGTGTCATTGGATGATCAATTAGGTCATTTTCTTCCACCCTAGGCTTATTCTTGTCCAATTAGGGTTTTTAACCAATCTTGTGCATCCAATAGGTGTGTTTGTGTCATTGGATGATCAATTAGGTCATTTTCGTCCTCCCTAGGCTTTTTCTTGTCCAATTAGGGTTTTTAACCAATCTTGTGCATCCAATAGGTGTGTTTGTGTCATTGGATGATCAATTAGGTCATTTTCGTCCTCCCTAGGCCTATTCTTGTCCAGTTAGGGTTTCTAACCAATCTTGTGCATCCAATAAGTTGAGTTGTGTCATTGGATTAACATTTAGGTCATTTTCGTCCTCCCTAGGCTTATTCTTGTCCAATTAGGGTTTTTAACCAATCTTGTGCATCCAATAGGTGTGTTTGTGTCATTGGATGATCAATTAGGTCATTTTCGTCCTCCATAGGCTTATTCTTGTCCAATTAGGGTTTTTAACCAATCTTGTGCATCCAATAAGTTGAGTTGTGTCATCGGATTAACATTTAGGTCATTTTCGTCGTCCCTAGGCTTATTCTTGTCCAATTAGGGTTTTTAACCAATCTTGTGCATCCAATAGGTGTGTTTGTGTCATTGGATGATCAACTAGGTCATTTTCGTCCTCCCTAGGCTTATTCTTGTCCAATTAGGGTTTTTAACCAATCTTGTGCATTCAATAAGTTCATTTATGTCATTGGATGATCAATTAGGTCATTTTCGTCCTCCCTAGGCATATTCATGTCCAACTAGGGTTTTTAACCAATCTTGTGCATCCAATAGGTGTGTTTGTGTCATTGGATGATCAATTAGGTCATTTTCGTCCTCCCTAGGCTTATTCTTGTCCAATTAGGGTTTTTAACCAATCTTGTGCATCCAATAGGTGTGTTTGTGTCATTGGATGATCAATTAGGTCATTTTCGTCCTCACTAGGCTTATTCTTGTCCAATTAGGGTTTTTAACCAATCTTGTGCATCCAATATGTGTGTTTGTGTCATTGGATGATCAATTAGGTCATTTTCGTCCTCCCTAGGCTTATTCTTGTCCAATTAGGGTTTTTAACTAATCTTGTGCATCCAATAAGTTCATTTGTGTCATTGGATGATCAATTATGTCATTTTCGTCCTCCCTTGGCATATTCTTGTCCAATTAGGGTTTTTAACCAATCTTGTGCATCCAATAGGTGTGTTTGTGTCATTGGATGATCAATTAGGTCATTTTCGTCCTCCCTAGGCATATTCTTGTCCAATTAGGGTTTTTAACCAATCTTGTGCATCCAATAGGTGTGTTTGTGGCAATGGATGATCAATATGGTCATTTTCGTCTTCCCTAGGCTTATTCTTGTCCAAATAGGGTTTTTAACCAATCTTGTGCATCCAATATGTGTGTTTGTGTCATTGGATGATCAATTAGGTCATTTTCGTCCTCGCTAGGCTTATTCTTGCCCAATTAGGGGTTTTAACCAATCTTGTGCATCCAATAAGTTGAGTTGTGTCATTGGATTAGCATTTAGGTCATTTTCGTCCTCCCTAAGCTTATTCTTGTCCAATTAGGGTTTTTAACCAATCTTGTGCATCCAATAAGTTCATTTGTGTCATTGGATTAACATTTAGGTCATTTTCGTCCTCCCTAGGCATATTCTTGTCCAATTAGGGTTTTTAACCAATCTTGTGCATCCAATAGGTGTGTTTGTGTCATTGGATGATCAATTAGGTCATTTACGTCCTCCCTAGGCTTATTCTTGTCCAATTAGGGTTTTTAACCAATCTTGTGCATCCAATAACATTGTTTGTGTCATTGAATTAATATTTAGGTCATTTTCGTCCTCCCTAGGCATATTCTTATCCAATTAGGGTTTTTAACCAATCTTGTGCATCCAATAGGTGTGTTTGTGTCATTGGATGATCAATTAGGTCATTTACGTCCTCCCTAGGCTTATTCTTGTCCAATTAGGGTTTTTAACCAATCTTGTGCATCCAATAACTTTGTTTGGGTCATTGAATTAATATTTAGGTCATTTTCGTCCTCCGTAGGCATATTCTTGTCCAATTAGGGTTTTTAACAAATCTTGTGCATCCAATAGGTGTGTTTGTGTCATTGGATGATCAATTAGGTCATTTTCGTCCTCCCTAGGCTTATTCTTGTCCAATTAGGGTTTTTAACCAATCTTGTGCATCCAATAGGTGTGTTTGTGTCATTGGATGATCAATTAGGTCATTTTCGTCCTCCCTAGGCATATTCTTGTCCAATTAGGGTTTTTAACCAATCTTGTGCATCCAATAGGTGTGTTTGTGTCATTGGATGATCAATTAGGTCATTTTCGTCCTCCCTAGGCATATTCTTGTCCAATTAGGGTTTTTAACCAATCTTGTGCATCCAATAGGTTGAGTTGTGTCATTGGATTAACATTTAGGTCATTTTCGTCCTCCCTAGGCATATTCTTGTCCAATTAGGGTTTTTAACCAATCTTGTGCATCCAATAGGTGTGTTTGTGTCATTGGATGATCAATTAGGTCATTTTCGTCCTCCCTAGGCTTATTCTTGTCCAATTAGGGTTTTTAACCAATCTTGTGCATCCAATAGGTGTGTTTGTGTCATTGGATGATCAATTAGGTCATTTTCGTCCTCCCTAGGCTTATTCTTGTCCAATTAGGGTTTTTAACCATTCTTGTGCATCCAATAGGTGTGTTTGTGTCATTGGATGATCAATTAGGTCATTGTTGTCCTCCCTAGGCTTATTCTTGTCCAATTAGGGTTTTTAACCAATCTTGTGCATCCAATAGGTGTGTTTGTGTCATTGGATGATCAATTAGGTCATTTTCGTCCTCCCTAGGCTTATTCTTGTCCAATTAGGGTTTTTAACCAATCTTGTGCATCCAATAAGTTCATTTGTGTCATTGGATGATAAATTTGGTCATTTTCGTCCTCCATAGGCATATTCTTGTCCAACTAGGGTTTTAAACCAATCTTGTGCATCCAATAGGTGTGTTTGTGTCATTGGATGATCAATTAGGTCATTTTCGTCCTCCCTAGGCTTATTCTTGTCCAATTAGGGTTTTTAACCAATCTTGTGCATCCAATAGGTGTGTTTGTGTCATTGGATGATCAATTAGGTCATTTTCGTCCTCCCTAGGCTTATTCTTGTCCAATTAGGGTTTTTAACCAATCTTGTGCATCCGATAAGTTTGTTTGTGTCATTGAATTAATATTTAGGTCATTTACGTCCTCCCTAGGCATATTCTTGTCCAATTCGGGTTTTTAACCAATCTTGTGCATCCAATAGGTGTGTTTGTGTCATTGGATGATCAATTAGGTCATTTTCGTCCTCCCTAGGCTTATTCTTGTCCAATTAGGGTTTTTAACCAATCTTGTGCATCCAATAGGTGTGTTTGTGTCATTGGATGATCAATTAGGTCATTTTCGTCCTCCCTAGGCATATTCTTGTCCAATTAGGGTTTTTAACCAATCATGTGCATCCAATAAGTTGAGTTGTGTCATTAGATTAACATTTAGGTCATTTTCGTCCTCCCTAGGCTTATTCTTGTACAATTAGGGTTTTTAACCAATCTTGTGCATCCAATAGGTGTGTTTGTGTCATTGGATGATCAATTAGGTCATTTTCGTCCTCCCTAGGCTTATTCTTGTACAATTAGGGTTTTTAACCAATCTTGTGCATCCAATAGGCGTGTTTGTGTCATTGGATGATCAATTAGGTCATTTTCGTCCTCCCTAGGCTTATTCTTGTCCAATTAGGGTTTTTAACCAATCTTGTGCATCCAATAAGTTTGTTTGTGTCATTGAATTAATATTTAGGTCATTTTCGTCCTCCCTAGGCATATTCTTGTTCAATTATGGTTTTTAACCAATCATGTGCATCCAATAGGTGTGTTTGTGTCGTTGGATGATCAATTAGGTCTTTTTTGTCCTCCCTAGGCTTATTCTTGTCCAATTAGGGTTTTTAACCAATCTTGTGCACCCAATAAATTCATTTGTGTCATTGCATTAACATTTAGGTCATTTTCGTCCTCCCTAGGCATATTCTTGTCGAATTAGGATTTTTAACCAATCGTGTGTATCCAATAGGTGTGTTTGTTTCATTGGATTAACATTTAGGTCATTTTCGTCCTCCCTAGGCATATTCTTGTCCAATTAGGGTTTTTAACCAAAGTTGTGGATCCAATAAGTTCATTAGTGTCATCGGATGATCAATTAGGTCATTTTTGTCCTCGCTAGGCTTATTCTTGTCCAATTAGGGTTTTTAACCAATCTTGTGCATCCAATAAGTTCATTTGTGTCATTGCATTAACATTTAGGTCATTTTCGTCCTCCCTAGGCATATTCTTTTCAAATTAGGGTTTTTAACCAATCGTGTGTATCCAATAGGTGTGTTCGTTTCATTGGATTAACATTTAGGTCATTTTCGTCCTCCCTAAGCATATTCTTGTCAAATTAGGGTTTTTAACCAAAGTTGTGCATCCAATAAGTTCATTTGTGTCATTGGATGATCAATTAGGTCATTTACGTCCTCCCTAGGCATATTCTGGCATATTCTTGTCCAATTAGAGTTTTTACCCAATCTTGTGCATCCAATAGGTGTGTTTTTGTCATTGGATGATCATTTAGGTCATTTTCGTCCTCCTTAGGCTTATTCTAGTCCCATTAGGGTTTTTAACAATTCTTGTGCATCCAGTAAGTTGAGTTGTGTCATTGGATTAACATTTAGGTCATTTTCGTCCTCCCTAGGCATATTCTTGTCCAATTAGGGTTTTTAACCAAACTAGTGCATCCAATAAGTTCATTTGTGTTATTAGATTAACATTTAGGTCATTTTTGTCCTCCCTTGCGATATTCTTGTCCAATTAGGGTTTTTAACCAATCTTGTGCATCCAATAAGTGTGGTTGTTTCATTGGATGATCAATTAGGTCATTTTTGTCCTCCCTAGGCTTATTCTTGTCCAATTAGGGTTTTTAACCAATCTTGTGCATCCAATAAGTTCATTAGTGTCATCGGACGATCAATTAGGTCATTTTCGTCCTCCCTAGGCATATTCTTGTCCAATTAGGGTTTTTAACCAATCTTGTGCATCCAATAGGTGTGTTTGTGTCATTGGATTGTCAATTAGGTCATTTTCGTCCTCCCTAGGCATATTCTTGTCCAATTAGTGTTTTTAAAGAATCTTGTGCATCCAATAGGTGTGTTTGTGTCATTGGATGATCAATTAGGTCATTTTCGTCCTCCCTAGGCCTATTCTTGTCCAATTAGGGTTTTTAACCAATCTTGTGCATCCAATAAGTTGAGTTGTGTCATTGGATTAACATTTAGGTCATTTTCGTCCTCCCTAGGCTTATTCTTGTCCAATTAGGGTTTTTAACCAATCTTGTACATCCAATAACTTTGTTTGTGTCCTTGAATTAATATTTAGGTCATTTTCGTCCTCCCTAGGCATATTCTTGTCCAATTAGGGTTTTTGACCAATCTTGTGCATCCAATAGGTGTGTTTGTGACATTGGATGATCAATTAGGTCATTTTCGTCCTCCCTAGGCATATTCTTGTCCAATTAGGGTTTTTAACCAATCTTGTGTATCCAATACGTGTGTTTGTGTCATTGGATGATCAATTAGGTCATTTTCGTCCTCCCTAGGCATATTCTTGTCCAATTAGGGTTTTTAACGAATCTTGTGCATCCAATAGGTGTGTTTGTGTCATTGGATGATCAATTAGGTAATTTTCGTCCTCCCTAGGCTTATTCTTGTCCAATTAGGGTTTTTAACTAATCTTGTGCATCCAATAAGTTCATTTGTGTCATTGGATGATCAATTAGGTCATTTTCGTCCTCCCTACGCATATTCTTGTCCAATTAGGGTTTTTAACCAATCTTGTGCATCCAATAGGTGTGTTTGTGTCATTGGATGATCAATTAGGTCATTTTCGTCTTCCCTAGGCTTATTCTTTTCCAATTAGGGTTTTTAACCAATCTTGTGCATCCAATAGGTGTGTTTGTGTCATTGGATGATCAATTAGGTCATTTTCGTCCTCCCTAGGCATATTCTTGTCCAATTAGGGTTTTTAACCAATCTTGTGCATCCAATAGGTGTGTTTGTGTCATTGGATGATCAATTAGGTCATTTTCGTCCTCCCTAGGCATATTCTTGTCCAATTAGGGTTTTTAACCAAGCTTGTGCATCCAATAGGTGTGTTTGTGTCATGGGATGATCAATTAGGTCATTTTCGTCCTCCCTAGGCTTATTCTTGTCCAATTAGGGTTTTTAACCAATCTTGTGCATCCTATAGGTGTGGTTGTGTCATTGGATGATCAATTAGGTCATTTTCGTCCTCCCTAGGCTTATTCTTGTCCAACTAGGGTTTTTAACCAATCTTGTGCATCCAATAAGTTTGTTTGTGTCATTGAATTAATATTTAGGTGATTTTCGTCCTCCCTAGGCATATTCTTGTCCAATTAGGGTTTTTAACCAATCTTGTGCATCCAATAGGTGTGTTTGTGTCATTGGATGATCAATTAGGTCATTTTCGTCCTCCCTAGGCATATTCTTGTCCAATTAGGATTTTTAACCAATCTTGTGCATCCAATTGGTGTGTTTGTGTCATTGGATGATCAATTAGGTCATTTTCGTCCTCCTTAGCCATATTATTGTCCAATTAGGGTTTTTAACCAATCTTGTGCATCCAATAGGTGTGTTTGTGTCATTGGATGATCAATTAGGTCATTTTCGTCCTCCTTAGACATATTCTTGTCCAATTAGGGTTTTTAACGAATCTTGTGTATCCAATTGGTGTGTTTGTGTCATTGGATGATCAATTAGGTCATTTTCGTCCTCCCTAGGCTTATTCTTGTCCAATTAGGGTTTTTAACCAATCTTGTGCATCCAATAAGTTGAGTTGTGTCATTGGATTAATATTTAGGTCTTTTTCGTCCTCCCTAGGCATATTCTTGTCCAATTAGGGTTTTTAACCAATCTTGTGCATCCAATAGGTGTGTTTGTGTCATTGGATGATCAATTAGGTCATTTTCGTCCTCCCTAGGCATATTCTTGTCCAATTAGGGTTTTTAACCAATCTTGTGCATCCAATAAGTTCATTTGTGTCATTGGATGATCAATTAGGTCATTTTCGTCCTCTCTAGGCATATTCTTGTCCAATTAGGGTTTTTAACCAATCTTGTGCATCCAATAGGTGTGTTTGTGTCATTGGATGATCAATTAGGTCATTTTCGTCCTCCCTAGGCATATTCTTATCCAATTAGGGTTTTTAACCAATCGTGTGCAGCCAATAGGTGTGTTTGTGTCATTGGATGATCAATTAGGTCATTTTCGTCCTCCCTAGGCTTATTCTTGTCCAATTAGGGTTTTTAACCAATCTTGTGCATCCAATAGGTGTGTTTGTGTCATTGGATGATCAATTAGGTCATTTTCGTCCTCCCTAGGCTTATTCTTGTCCAATTAGGGTTTTTAACCAATCTTGTGCATCCAATAACTTTGTTTGTGTCATTGAATTAATATTTAGGTCATTTTCGTCCTCCCGAGGCATATTCTTGTCCAATTAGGGTTTTTAACTAATCTTGTGCATCCAATAGGTGTGTTTGTGACATTGGATGATCAATTTAGGTCATTTTCGTTCTCCCTAGGCATATTCTTGTCCAATTAAGGTTTTTAACCAATCTTGTGCATCCAATAGGTGTGTTTGTGTCATTGGATGATCAATTAGGTCATTTTCGTCCTCCCTAGGCTTATTCTTGTCCAATTAGGGTTTTTAACCAATCTTGTGCATCCAATAGGTGTGTTTGTGTCATTGGATGATCAATTAGGTCATTTTCGTCCTCCCTAGGCTTAGTCTTGTCCAATTAGGATTTTTAACCAATCTTGTGCATCCAATACATTTGATAATCAATTAGGTCATTTTCGTCCTCCCTAGGCATATTCTTGTCCAATTAGGGTTTTTAACCAATCTTGTGCATCCAATAGGTGTGTTTGTGTCATTGGATGATCAATTAGGTCATTTTCGTCCTCCCTAGGCATATTCTTGTCCAATTAGGGTTTTTAACCAATCTTGTGCATCCAATAGGTGTGTTTGTGTCATTGGATGATCAATTAGGTCATTTTCGTCCTCCCTAGGCATATTCTTGTCCAATTAGGGTTTTTAACGAATCTTGTGAATCCAATAGGTGTGTTTGTGTCATTGGATGATCAATTACGTCATTTTCGTCCTCCCTAGGCTTATTCTTGTCCAATTAGGGTTTTTAACCAATCTTGTGCATCCAATAGGTGTGTTTGTGTCATTGGATGATCAATTAGGTCATTTTCGTCCTCCCTAGGCATATTCTTGTCCAATTAGGGTTTTTAACCAATCTTGTGCATCCAATAAGTTTGTTTGTGTCATTGAATTAATATTTACGTTATTTTCGTCCTCCCTAGGCATATTCTTGTCCAATTAGGGTTTTTAACCAATCTTGTACATCCAATAAGTGTGTTTGTGTCAATGGATGATCAGTTAGGTCATTTTCGTCCTCCCTAGGCATATTCTTGTCCAATTTGGGTTTTTAACCAATTTTGTGCATCCAATAGGTGTGTTTGTGGCAATGGATGATCAATTAGGTCATTTTCATGCTCCCTAGGCTTATTCTTGTCCAATTAGAGTTTTTAACCAATCTTGTGCATCCAATAGGTGTGTTTGTGTCATTGGATGATCAATTAGGTCATTTTCGTCCTCCCTAGGCATATTCTTGTCCAATTAGGGTTTTTAACCAATCTTGTGCATCCAATAGGTGTGTTTGTGTCATTGGATGATCAGTTAGGTCATTTTCGTCCTCCCTAGGCATATTCTTGTCCAATTAGGGTTTTTAACGAATCTTGTGCATCCAATAGGTGTGTTTGTGTCATTGGATGATCAATTAGGTCATTTTCGTCCTCCCTAGGCATATTCTGGTCCAATTAGGGTTTTTAACCAATCTTGTGCATCCAATAGGTTTGTTTGTGTCATTGGATGATCAATTGGGTCATTTTCGTCCTCCCTAGGGATATTCTTGTCCAATTAGGGTTTTTAACCAATCTTGTGCATCCAATAGGTGTGTTTGTGTCATTGGATGATCAATTAGGTCATTTTCGTCCTCCCTAGGCATATTCTTGTCCAATTAGGGTTTTTAACCAATCTTGTGCATCCAATAGGTGTGTTTGTGTCATTGGATGATCAATTAGGTCATTTTCGTCCTCCCTAGGCTTATTCTTATCCAATTAGGGTTTTTAACCAATCTTGTGCTTCCAATAAGTTGAGTTGTGTCATTGGATTAACGTTTAGGTCATTCTCGTCGTCCCTAGGCTTATTCTTGTCCAATTAGGGTTTTTAACCAATCTTGTGCATCCAATACGTTCATTTGTGTCATTGGATTAACATTTAGGTCATTTTCGTCCTCCTTAGGCATATTCTTCTCCAATTAGAGTTTTAGACCAATCTTGTGCATCCAATAGGTGTGTTTGTGTCATTGGATGATCAATTAGGTCATTTTCGTCCTCCCTAGGCATATTCTTGTCCAATTAGGGTTTTTAACCAATCTTGTGCATCCAATAGGTGTGTTTGTGTCATTGGATGATCAATTAGGTCATTTTCGTCCTCCCTAGGCATATTCTTGTCCAATTAGGGTTTTTAACCAATCTTGTGCATCCAATAGGTGTGTTTGTGTCATTGGATGATCAATTAGGTCATTTTCGTCCTCCCTAGTCATATTCTTGTCCAATTAGGGTTTTTAACCAATCCTGTGCATCCAATAGGTGTGTTTGTGTCATTGGATGATCAATTAGGTCATTTTCGTCCTCCCTAGGCTTATTCTTGTCCAATTAGGGTTTTTAACCAATCTTGTGCATCCAATAAGTTTGTTTGTGTCATTGAATTAATATTTAGGTCATTTTCGTCCTCCCTAGGCATATTCTTGTCCAATTAGGGTTTTTAACCAATCTTATGCATCCAATAGGTGTGTTTTTGTCATTGGATGATCAATTAGATCATTTTCGTCCTCCCTAGGCTTATTCTTGTCCAATTAGGGTTTTTAACCAATCTTGTGCATCCAATAAGTTCATTTGTGTCATTACATTAACATTTAGGTCATTTTCGTCCTCCCTAGGCATATTCTTGTCCAATTAGGGTTTTTAACCAATCGTGTGTATCCAATAGGTGTGTTTGTTTCATTGGATTAACATTTAGGTCATTTTCGTCCTCCCTAGGCATATTCTTGTCCAATTAGGGTTTTTAACCAATGTTGGGCATCCAATAAGTTCATTTGTGTCATTGGATGATCAATTAGGTCATTTACGTCCTCCCTAGGCATATTCTGGCATATTCTTGTCCAATTAGGGTTTTTACCCAATCTTGTGCATCCAATAGGTGTGTTTGTGTCATTGGATGATCAATTAGGTTATTTTCGTCCTCCCTAGGCTTATTCTTGTCCCATTCGGGTTTTTAACCAATCTTGTGCATCCAATAAGTTGAGTTGTGTCATTGGATTAACATTTAGGTCATTTTCGTCCTCCATAGGCATATTCTTGTCCAATTAGGGTTTTTAACCAATCTTGTGCATCCAATAGGTGTGGTTGTGTCATTGGATGATCAATTAGGTCATTTTTGTCCTCCCTAGGCTTATTCTTATCCAATTAGGGTTTTTAACCAATCTTGTGCATCCAATTAGTTTGTTTGTGTCATTGAATTAATATTTAGGTTATTTTCGTCCTCCCTAGGCATATTCTTTTCCAATTAGGGTTTTTAACCAATCTTGTGCATCCAATAGGTGTGTTTGTGTCATTGGATGATCAATTAGGTCATTTTCGTCCTCCCTAGGCTTATTCTTGCCCAATTAGGGTTTTTAACCAATCTTGTGCATCCAATAAGTTGAGTTTTGTCATTGGATTAGCATTTAGGTCATTTTTGTCCTCCCTAGGCTTATTCTTGTCCAATTAGGATTTTTAACCAATCTTGTGCATCCAATAAGTTCATTTGTGTCATTGGATGATCAATTAGGTCATTTTCGTCCTCCCTAGGCATATTCTTGTCCAACTAGGGTTTTTAACCAATCTTGTGCATCCAATAGGTGTGTTTGTGTCATTGGATGATCAATTAGGTCATTTTCGTCCTCCCTAGGCTTATTCTTGTCCAATTAGGGTTTTTAACCAATCTTGTGCATCCAATAAGTTTGTTTGTGTCATTGAATTAATATTTAGGTCATTTTCGTCCTCCCTAGGCATATTCTTGTCCAATTAGAGTTTTTAACCAATCTTGTGCATCCAATAGGTGTGTTTGTGTCGTTGGATGATCAATTAGGTCATTTTCGTCCTCCCTAGGCATATTCTTGTCCAATTAGGGTTTTTAACCAATCTTGTGCATCCAATAGGTGTGTTTGTGTCATTGGATGATCAATTAGGTCATTTTCGTCCTCCCTAGGCTTATTCTTGTCCAATTAGGGTTTTTAACCAATCTTGTGCATCCAATAGGTGTGTTTGTGTCATTGGATGATCAATTAGGTCATTTTCGTCCTCCCTAGGCCTATTCTTGCCCAATTAGGGTTTTTAACCAATCTTGTGAATCCAATAAGTTTGTTTGTGTCATTGAATTAATATTTAGGTCATTTTCGTCCTCCCTACGCATATTATTGTCCAATTAGGGTTTTTAACCAATCTTCTGCATCCAATAGGTGTGTTTGTGTCATTGGATGATCAATTAGGTCATTTTCGTCCTCCCTAGGCATATTCTTGTCCAATTAGGGTTTTTAACCAATCTTGTGCATCCAATAGGTGTGTTTGTGTCATTGGATGATCAATTAGGTCATTTTCGTCCTCCCTAGGCATATTCTTGTCCAATTAGGGTTTTTAACCAATCTTGTGCATCCAATAGGTGTGTTTGTGTCATTGGATGATCAATTAGGTTATTTTCGTCCTCCCTAAGCATATTCTTGTCCAATTAGGCTTTTTAACTAATCTTGTGCATCCAATACGTTCATTTGTGTCATTGGATGATCAATTAGGTCATTTTCGTCCTCCCTAGGCATATTCTTGTCCAATTAGGGTTTTTAACCAATCTTGTGCATCCAATAGGTGTGTTTGTGTCATTGGATGATCAATTAGGTCATTTTCGTCCTCCCTAGGCTTATTCTTGTCCCATTAGGGTTTTTAACCGATCTTGTGCATCCAATAGGTGTGTTTGTGTCATTGGATGATTAATTTGGTCATTTTCGTCCTCCCTAGGCAAATTCTTGTCCAATTAGGGTTTTTAACCAATCTTGTGCATCCAATAGGTGTGTTTGTGTCATTGGATGATCAATTAGGTTATTTTCGTCCTCCCTAGGCATATTCTTGTCCAATTAGGGTTTTTAACTAATCTTGTGCATCCAATACGTTCATTTGTGTAATTGGATGATCAATTAGGTCATTTTCGTCCTCCCTAGGCACATTCTTGTCCAATTAGGGTTTTAAAGCAATCTTGTGCATCCAATAGGTGTGTTTGTGTCATTGGATGATCAATTAGGTCATTTTCGTCCTCCCTAGGCATATTCTTGTCCAATTAGGGTTTTTAACCAATCTTGTGCATCCAATAGGTGTGTTTGTGTCATTGGATGATCAATTAGGTCCTTTTCGTCCTCCCTAGGCATATTCTTGTCCAATTAGGGTTTTTAACCAATCTTGTGCATCCAATAGGTGTGTTTGTGTCATTGGATGATCAATTAGGTTATTTTCGTCCTCCCTAGGCTTATTCTTGTCCAATTAGGGTTTTTAACCAATCTTGTGCTTCCAATAAGTTGAGTTGTGTCATTGGATTAACATTTAGGTCATTTTCGTTCTCCCTAGGCTTATTCTTGTCCAATTAGGGTTTTTAACCAATCTTGTGCATCCAATAAGTTCATTTGTGTTACTGGATTAACATTTAGGTCATATTCTTCTTCCCTAGGCATATTCTTGTCCAATTAGGGTTTTTAACCAATCTTGTGCATCCAATAGGTGTGTTTGTGTCATTGGATGATCAATTAGGTCATTTTCGTCCTCCCTAGGCATATTCTTGTCCAATTAGGGTTTTTAACCAATCTTGTGCATCCAATAGGTGTGTTTGTGTCATTGGATGGTCAATTAAGTTATTTTCGTCCTCCCTTGGCTTATTCTTGTCCAATTAGGGTTTTTAACCAATCTTGTGCATCCAATAGGTGTGTTTGTGTCATTGGATGATCAATTAGGTCATTTTCGTCCTCCCTAGGCATATTCTTGTCCAATTAGGGTTTTTAACCAATCTTGTGCATCCAATAAGTTTGTTTGTGTCATTGAATTAACATTTAGGTCATTTTCGTCCTCCCTAGGCATATTCTTGTCCAATTAGGGTTTTTAACCAATCGTGTGTATCCAATAGGTGTGTTTGTTTCATTGGATTAACATTTAGGTCATTTTCGTCCTCCCTAGGCATATTCTTGTCCAATTAGGGTTTTTAACCAAAGTTGTGCATCCAATAAGTTCTTTTGTGTCATTGGATGATCAATTAGGTTATTTACGTCTTCCCTAGGCATATTCTGGCATATTCTTGTCCAATTAGGGTTTTTAACCAATCTTGTGCATCCAATAGGTGTGTTTGTGTCATTGGATGATCAATTAGGTCATTTTCGTCCTCCCTAGGCTTATTCTTGTCCAATTAGGGTTTTTAACCAATCTTGTGCATCCAATAAGTTCATTTGTGTCATTGGATGATCAATTAGGTCATTTTCGTCCTCCCTACGCATATTCTTGTCCAATTAGGGTTTTTAACCAATCTTGTGCATCCAATAGGTGTGTTTGTGTCATTGGATGATCAATTAGGTCATTTTCGTCCTCCCTAGGCTTATTCTTGTCCAATTAGGGTTTTTAACCAATCTTGTGTATCCAATACGTGTGTTTGTGTCATTGGATGATCAATTAGGTCATTTTCGTCCTCCCTAGGCATATTCTTGTCCAATTAGGGTTTTTAACGAATCTTGTGCATCCAATAGGTGTGTTTGTGTCATTGGATGATCAATTAGGTAATTTTCGTCCTCCCTAGGCTTATTCTTGTCCAATTAGGGTTTTTAACTAATCTTGTGCATCCAATAAGTTCATTTGTGTCATTGGATGATCAATTAGGTCATTTTCGTCCTCCCTACGCATATTCTTGTCCAATTAGGGTTTTTAACCAATCTTGTGCATCTAATAGGTGTGTTTGTGTCATTGGATGATCAATTAGGTCATTTTCGTCCTCCCTTGGCTTATTCTTGTCCAATTAGGGTTTTTAACCAATCTTGTGCATCCAATAAGTTTGTTTGTGTCATTGAATTAACATTTAGGTCATTTTCGTCCTCCCTAGGCATATTCTTGTCCAATTAGGGTTTTTAACCAATCGTGTGTATCCAATAGGTGTGTTTGTTTCATTGGATTAACATTTAGGTCATTTTCGTCCTCCCTAGGCATATTCTTGTCCAATTAGGGTTTTTAACCAATGTTGTGCATCCAATAAGTTCATTTGTGTCATTGGATGATCAATTAGGTCATTTACGTCCTCCCTAGGCATATTCTGGCATATTCTTGTCCAATTAGGGTTTTTACCCAATCTTGTGCATCCAATTGGCGTGTTTGTGTCATTGGATGATCAATTAGGTCATTTTCGTCCTCCCTAGGCTTATTCTTGTCCAATTAGGGTTTTTAACCAATCTTGTGCATCCAATAAGTTTGTTTGTGTCATTGAATTAATATTTAGGTCATTTTCGTCCTCCCTAGGCATATTCTTGTTCAATTATGGTTTTTAACCAATCATGTGCATCCAATAGGTGTGTTTGTGTCGTTGGATGATCAATTAGGTCTTTTTTGTCCTCCCTAGGCTTATTCTTGTCCAATTAGGGTTTTTAACCAATCTTGTGCACCCAATAAATTCATTTGTGTCATTGCATTAACATTTAGGTCATTTTCGTCCTCCCTAGGCATATTCTTGTCGAATTAGGATTTTTAACCAATCGTGTGTATCCAATAGGTGTGTTTGTTTCATTGGATTAACATTTAGGTCATTTTCGTCCTCCCTAGGCATATTCTTGTCCAATTAGGGTTTTTAACCAAAGTTGTGGATCCAATAAGTTCATTTGTGTCATCGGATGATCAATTAGGTCATTTTTGTCCTCGCTAGGCTTATTCTTGTCCAATTAGGGTTTTTAACCAATCTTGTGCATCCAATAAGTTCATTTGTGTCATTGCATTAACATTTAGGTCATTTTCGTCCTCCCTAGGCATATTCTTGTCAAATTAGGGTTTTTAACCAATCGTGGGTATCCAATAGGTGTGTTCGTTTCATTGGATTAAAATTTAGGTCATTTTCGTCCTCCCTAAGCATATTCTTGTCAAATTAGGGTTTTTAACCAAAGTTGTGCATCCAATAAGTTCATTTGTGTCATTGGATGATCAATTAGGTCATTTACGTCCTCCCTAGGCATATTCTGGCATATTCTTGTCCAATTAGAGTTTTTACCCAATCTTGTGCATCCAATAGGTGTGTTTGTGTCATTGGATGATCATTTAGGTCATTTTCGTCCTCCTTAGGCTTATTCTAGTCCCATTAGGGTTTTTAACAATTCTTGTGCATCCAGTAAGTTGAGTTGTGTCATTGGATTAACATTTAGGTCATTTTCGTCCTCCCTAGGCATATTCTTGTCCAATTAGGGTTTTTAACCAAACTAGTGCATCCAATAAGTTCATTTGTGTTATTAGATTAACATTTAGGTCATTTTTGTCCTCCCTTGCGATATTCTTGTCCAATTAGGGTTTTTAACCAATCTTGTGCATCCAATAAGTGTGGTTGTTTCATTGGATGATCAATTAGGTCATTTTTGTCCTCCCTAGGCTTATTCTTGTCCAATTAGGGTTTTTAACCAATCTTGTGCATCCAATAAGTTCATTAGTGTCATCGGACGATCAATTAGGTCATTTTCGTCCTCCCTAGGCATATTCTTGTCCAATTAGGGTTTTTAACCAATCTTGTGCATCCAATAGGTGTGTTTGTGTCATTGGATTGTCAATTAGGTCATTTTCGTCCTCCCTAGGCATATTCTTGTCCAATTAGTGTTTTTAAAGAATCTTGTGCATCCAATAGGTGTGTTTGTGTCATTGGATGATCAATTAGGTCATTTTCGTCCTCCCTAGGCCTATTCTTGTCCAATTAGGGTTTTTAACCAATCTTGTGCATCCAATAAGTTGAGTTGTGTCATTGGATTAACATTTAGGTCATTTTCGTCCTCCCTAGGCTTATTCTTGTCCAATTAGGGTTTTTAACCAATCTTGTACATCCAATAATTTTGTTTGTGTCCTTGAATTAATATTTAGGTCATTTTCGTCCTCCCTAGGCATATTCTTGTCCAATTAGGGTTTTTGACCAATCTTGTGCATCCAATAGGTGTGTTTGTGTCATTGGATGATCAATTAGGTCATTTTCGTCCTCCCTAGGCATATTCTTGTCCAATTAGGGTTTTTAACCAATCTTGTGTATCCAATACGTGTGTTTGTGTCATTGGATGATCAATTAGGTCATTTTCGTCCTCCCTAGGCATATTCTTGTCCAATTAGGGTTTTTAACGAATCTTGTGCATCCAATAGGTGTGTTTGTGTCATTAGATGATCAATTAGGTAATTTTCGTCCTCCCTAGGCTTATTCTTGTCCAATTAGGGTTTTTAACTAATCTTGTGCATCCAATAAGTTCATTTGTGTCATTGGATGATCAATTAGGTCATTTTCGTCCTCCCTACGCATATTCTTGTCCAATTAGGGTTTTTAACCAATCTTGTGCATCTAATAGGTGTGTTTGTGTCATTGGATGATCAATTAGGTCATTTTCGTCCTCCCTAGGCTTATTCTTGTCCAATTAGGGTTTTTAACCAATCTTGTGCATCCAATAAGTTGAGTTGTGTCATTGGATTAACATTTAGGTCATTTTCATCCTCCCTAGGCATATTCTTGTCCAATTAGGGTTTTTAACCAATCTTGTGCATCCAATAGGTGTGTTTGTGTCATTGGATGATCAATTAGGTCATTTTCGTCCTCCCTAGGCTTATTCTTGTCCAATTAGGGTTTTTAACCAATCTTGTGCCTCCAATACGTTCATTTGTGTCATTGGATTAACATTTAGGTCATTTTCGTCCTCCCTAGGTATTATCTTGTCCAATTAGAGTTTTAGAACAATCTTGTGCGTCCAATAGGTGTGTTTGTGTCATTGGATGATCAATTAGGTCATTTTCGTCCTCCCTAGACTTATTCTTGTCCAATTAGGGTTTTGAACCAATCTTGTACATCTAATAAGTTCATTTGTGTCATTGGATTAACATTTAGGTGATTTTCGTCCTCCCTAGGCATATTCTTGTCCAATTAGGGTTTTTAACCCATCTTGTGCATCCAATAGGTGTGTTTGTGTCATTGGATGATCAATTAGGTCATTTTCGTCCTCCCTAGGCTTATTCTTGTCCAATTAGGGTTTTTAACCAATCTTGTGCATCCAATAGGTGTGTTTGTGTCATTGGATGATCAATTGAGTCATTTTCGTCCTCCCTAGGCATATTCTGGTCCAATTAGGGTTTTTAACCAATCTTGTGCATCCAATAGGTGTGTTTGTGTCATTGGATGATCAATTCGGTCATTTTCGTCCTCCCTAGGCTTATTCTTGTCCAATTAGGGTTTTTAACCAATCTTGTGCATCTAATAGGTGTGTTTGTGTCATTGGATGATCAATTAGGTCATTTTCGTCCTCCCTAGGCTTATTCTTGTCCAATTAGGGTTTTTAACCAATCTTGTGCATCCAATAAGTTGAGTTGTGTCATTGGATTAACATTTAGGTCATTTTCGTTCTCCCTAGGCTTATTCTTGTCCAATTAGGGTTTTTAACCAATCTTGTGCATCCAATAGGTGTGTTTGTGTCATTGGATGATCAATTAGGTCATTTTCGTCCTCCCTAGGCTTATTCTTGTCCAATTAGGGTTTTTAACCAATCTTCTGCATCCAATAAGTTCATTAGTGTCTTTGGATGATCAATTAGGTCATTTTCGTCCTCCCTAGGAATGTTCTTGTCCAACTAGGGTTTTTAACCAATCTTGTGCATCCAATAGGTGTGTTTGTGTCATTGGATGATCAATTAGGTCATTTTCGTCCTCCCTAGGCTTATTCTTGTCCAATTAGGGTTTTTAACCAATCTTGTGCATCCAATAGGTGTGTTTGTGTCATTGGATGATCAATTAGGTCATTTTCGTCCTCCCTAGGCTTATTCTTGTCCAATTAGGGTTTTTAACCAATCTAGTACATCCAATAAGTTCATTTGTGTCATTGGATTAACATTTAGGTCATTTTCGTCCTCCCTAGGCATATTCTTGTCCAATTAGGGTTTTTAACCAATCTTGTGCATCCAATAAGTGTGTTTTGTGTCATTGGATGATCAATTAGGTCATTTTCGTCCTCCCTAAGCTTATTCTTGTCCAATTAGGGTTTTTAACCAATCTTGTGCATCAATAGGTGTGTTTGTGTCATTGGATGATCAATTAGGTCATTTTCGTCCTTCCTAGGCTTATTCTTGTCCAATTAGGGTTTTTAACCAATCTTGTGCATCCAATAGGTGTGTTTGTGTCATTGGATGATCAATTAGGTCATTTTCGTCCTCCCTAGGCTTATTCTTGTCCAATTAGGGTTTTTAACCAATCTTGTGCATCCAATAGGTGTGTTTGTGTCATTGGATGATCAATTAGGTCATTTTCGTCCTCCCTAGGCTTATTCTTGTCGAATTAGGGTTTTTAACCAATCTTGTGCATCCAATAAGTTCATTTGTGTTATTGGATTAACATTTAGGTCATATTCGTTCTCCCTTGGCTTATTCTTGTCCAATTAGGGTTTTTAACCAAACTTTTGCATCCAATAGGTGTGTTTGTGTCATTCGATGATCAATTAGGTCATTTTTGTCCTCCCTAGGCATCTTCTTGTCCAATTAGGGTTTTTAACCAATCTTGTGCATCCAATAGGTGTGTTTGTGTCATTGGATGATCAATTAGGTCATTTTCGTCCTCCCTAGGCTTATTCTTGTCCAATTAGGGTTTTTAACCAATCTTGTGCATCCAATAGGTGTGTTTGTGTCATTGGATGATCAATTAGGTCATTTTCGTCCTCCCTAGGCTTATTCTTGTCCAATTAGGGTTTTTAACCAATCTTGTGCATCCAATAGGTGTGTTTGTGTCATTGGATGATCAATTAGGTCATTTTCGTCCTTTCTATGCTTATTTTTGTCCAATTAGGGTTTTTAAGCAATCTTGTGCATCCAATAAGTTCATTTGTGTCATTGGATGATCAATTAGGTCATTTTCGTCCTCCCTAGGCATATTCTTGTCCAACTAGGGTTTCTAACCAATCTTGTGCTTCCAATAGATGTGTTTGTGTCATTGGATGATCAATTAGGTCATTTTCGTCCTCCCTAGGCTTATTCTTGTCCAATTAGGGTTTTTAACCAATCTTGTGCATCCAATAGGTGTGTTTGTGTCATTGGATGATCAATTAGGTCATTTTCGTCCTCCCTAGGCTTATTCTTGTCCAATTAGGGTTTTTAACCAATCTTGTGCATCCAATAGGTGTGTTTGTGTCATTGGATGATCAATTAGGTCATTTTCGTCCTCCCTAGGCTTATTCTTGTCCAATTAGGGTTTTTAACCAATCTTGTGCATCCAATAGGTGTGTTTGTGTCATTGGATGATCAATTAGGTCATTTTCATCATCCCAAGGCTTATTCTTGTCCAATTAGGGTTTTTAACCAATCTTGTGCATCCAATAACTTTGTTTGTGTCATTGAATTAATATTTAGGTCATTTTCGTCCTCCTTAGGCATATTCTTGTCGAATTAGGGTTTTTAACCAATCTTGTGAATCCAATCGGTGTGTTTCTGTCATTGGATGATCAATTAGGTCATTTTCGTCCTCCCTAGGCTTATTCTTGTCCAATTAGGGTTTTTAACCAATCTTGTGCATCCAATAGGTGTGTTTGTGTCATTGGATGATCAATTAGGTCATTTTCGTCCTCCCTAGGCTTATTCTTGTCCAATTAGGGTTTTTAACCAATCTTGTGCATCCAATAGGTGTGTTTGTGTCATTGGATGATCAATTAGGTCATTTTCGTGCTCCCTAGGCATATTCTTTTCCAACTAGGGTTTTTAACCAATCTTGTGCATCCAATAGGTGTGTTTGTGTCATTGGATGATCAATTAGGTCATTTTCGTCCTCCCTAGGCTTATTCTTGTCGAATTAGGGTTTTTAACCAATCTTGTGCATCCAATAAGGTCATTTGTGTCATTGGATTAACATTTAGGTCATTTTCGTCCTCCCTAGTCATATTCTTGTCCAATTAGGGTTTTTAACCAATCTTGTGCATCCAATAGGTGTGTTTGTGTCATTGGATGATCAATTAGGTCATTTTCGTCCTCCCTAGGCTTATTCTTGTCCAATTAGGGTTTTTAACCAATCTTGTGCATCCAATAGGTGTGTTTGTGTCATTGGATGATCAATTAGGTCATTTTTCGTCCTCCCTAAGCTTATTCTTGTCCAATTAGGGTTTTTAACCAATCTTATGCATCCAATAGGTGTGTTTGTGTCATTGGATGATCAATTAGGTCATTTTCGTCCTCCCTAGGCTTATTCTTGTCCAATTAGGGTTTTTAACCAATCTTGTGCATCCAATAGGTGTGTTTGTGTCATTGGATGATCAATTAGGTCATTTTCGTCCTCCCTAGGCTTATTCTTGTCCAATTAGGGTTTTTAACCAATCTTGTGCATCCAATAGGTGTGTTTGTGTCATTGGATGATCAATTAGGTCATTTTTGTCCTCCCTAGGCTTATTCTTGTCCAATTAGGGTTTTTAACCAATCTTGTGCATCCAATAGGTGTGTTTGTTGCATTGGATGATCAATTAGGTCATTTTCGTCCTCCCTAGGCATATTCTTATCCAACTAGGGTTTTTAACCAATCTTGTGCATCCAATAGGTGTGTTTGTGTCATTGGATGATCAATTAGGTCATTTTCGTCCTCCCTAGGCTTATTCTTGTCCAATTAGGGTTTTTAACCAATCTTGTGCATCCAATAGGTGTGTTTGTATCATTGGATGATCAATTAGGTCATTTTTGTCCTCCCTAGGCTTATTCTTGTCCAATTAGGAATTTTAACCAATCTTGTGCATCCAATAGGTGTGTTTGTGTCATTGGATGATCAATTAGGTCATTTTCGTCCTCCCTAGGCTTATTCTTGTCCAATTAGGGTTTTTAACCAATCTTGTGCATCCAATAGGTGTGTTTGTGTCATTGGATGATCAATTAGGTCATTTTCGTCCTCCCTAGGCTTATTCTTGTCCAATTAGGGTTTTTAACCAATCTTGTGCATCCAATAAGTTGAGTTGTGTCATTCGATTAACATTTAGGTCATTTTCGTCCTCCGTAGGCTTATTCTTGTCCAATTAGGGTTTTTAACCAATCTTGTGCATCCAATAGGTGTGTTTGTGTCATTGGATGATCAATTAGGTCATTTTCGTCCTCCCTAGGCTTATTCTTGTCCAATTAGGGTTTTTAACCAATCTTGTGCATCCAATAGGTGTGTTTGTGTCATTTGATAATCAATTAGGTCATTTTCGTCCCCCCTAGGCTTATTCTTGTCCAATTAGGGTTTTTAACCAATCTTGTGCATCCAATAGGTGTGTTTGTGTCATTGGATGATCAATTAGGTCATTTTCGTCCTCCCTAGGCTTATTCTTGTCCAATTAGGGTTTTTAACCAATCTTGTGCATCCAATAGGTGTATTTGTGTCATTGGATGATCAATTACGTCATTTTCGTCCTCCCTAGGCTTATTCTTGTCTAATTAGGGTTTTTAACCAATCTTGTGCATCCAATAAGTTTGTTTGTGTCATTGAATTAATATTTAGGTCATTTTCGTCCTCCCTAGGCTTATTCTTGTCCAATTAGGGTTTTTAACCAATCTTGTGCATCCAATAGGTGTGTTTGTGTCATTTGATGATCAATTAGGTTATTTTCGTCCTCCCTAGGCTTATTCTTGTCCAATTAGGGTTTTTAACCAATCTTGTGCATCCAATAAGTTGAGTTGTGTCATTGGATTAACATTTAGGTCATTTTCGTCCTCCCTATGCTTATTCTTGTCCAATTAGGGTTTTTAACTAATCTTGTGCATCCAATAAGTTCATTTGTGTCGTTGGATTAACATTTAGGTCATTTTTGTCCTCCATAGGCATATTCTTGTCCAATTAGGGTTTTTAACCAATCTTGTGCATCCAATAGGTGTGTTTGTGTCATTGGATGATCAATTAGGTTATTTTCGTCCTCCCTAGGCTTATTCTTGTCCAATTAGGGTTTTTAACCAATCTTTTGCATCCAATAGGTGTGTTTGTGTCATTGGATGACCAATTAGGTCATTTTCGTCCTTCCTAGGCATATTCTTGTCCAATTAGGGTTTTTAACCAATCTTGTGCATCCAATTGGTGTGTTTGTGGCAATAGATGATCAATTAGGTCATTTTCGTCCTCCCTAGACTTAATCTTGTCCAATTAGGGTTTTTAACCAATCTTGTGCATCCAATAGGTGTGTTTGTGTCATTGGATGATCAATTAGGTCATTTTCGTCCTCCCTAGGCTTATTCTTGTCCAATTAGGGTTTTTAACCAATCTTGTGCATCCAATAGGTGTGTTTGTGTCATTGGATGATCAATTAGGTCATTTTCGTCCTCCCTAGGCATATTCTTGTCCAATTAGGGTTTTTAAAGAATCTTGTGCATCCCATAAGTTTGTTTGTGTCATTGAATTAATATTTAGGTCATTTTCGTCCTCGCTAGGCATATTCTTGTCCAATTAGGTTTTTTAACCAATCTTGTGCATCCAATAGGTGTGTTTGTGTCATTGGATGATCAATTAGGTCATTTTCGTCCTCCCTAGGCTTATTCTTGTCCAATTTGGGTTTTTAACCAATCTTGTGCATCCAATAAGTTTGTTTGTGTCATTGAATTAATATTTAGGTCATTTTCGTCCTCCGTAGGCATATTCTTGTCCAATTAGGGTTTTTAACCAATCTTGTGCATCTAATAAGTTCATTAGTGTCATTGGATGATCAATTAGGTCATTTTCGTCCTCCCTAGGCTTATTCTTGTCCAATTATGGTTTTTAACCAATCTTGTGCATCCAATAGGTGTGTTTGTGTCATTGGATGATCAATTAGGTCATTTTCGTCCTCCCTAGGGATATTCTTGTCCAATTAGGATTTTTAACCAATCTTGTGCAACCAATAGGTGTGTTTGTGTCATTGGATGATCAATTAGGTCATTTTCGTCCTCCCTAGGCTTATTCTTGTCCAATTTGGGTTTTTAACCAATCTTGTGCATCCAATAAGTTCATTAGTGTCATTGAATGATCAATTAGGTCATTTTCGTCCTCCCTGGGCATAATCTTGTCCAACTAGGGTTTTTAACCAATCTTGTGCATCCAATAGGTGTGTTTGTGTCATTGGATGATCAATTAGGTCATTTTCGTCCTCCCTAGGCTTATTCTTGTCCAATTAGGGTTTTTAACCAATCTTGTGCATCCAATAATTTTGTTTGTGTCATTGAATTAATATTTAGGTAATTTTCGTCCTCCCTAATCATATTCTTGTCCAATTAGGGTTTTTAACCAATCTTGTGCATCCAATAAGTTCATTTGTGTCATTGGATGATCAATTAGGTCATTTTCGTCCTCCCTAGGCATATTCTTGTCCAACTAGGGTTTTTAACCAATCTTGTGCATCCAATAGGTGTGTTTGTGTCATTGGATGATCAATTAGGTCATTTTCGTCCTCCCTAGGCTTATTCTTGTCCAATTAGGGTTTTTAACCAATCTTGTGCATCCAATAGGTGTGTTTGTGTCATTGGATGATCAATTAGGTCATTTTTGTCCTTCCTAGGCTTATTCTTGTCCAACTAGGGTTTTTAACCAATCTTGTGCATCCAATAGGTGTGTTTGTGTCATTGGATGATCAATTAGGTCATTTTCGTCCTCCCTAGGCTTATTCTTGTCCAATTAGGGTTTTTAACCAATCTTGTGCATCCAATAAGTTCGGTTGTGTCATTGGATTAACATTTAGGTCATTTTCGTCCTCCCTAGGCATATTCTTGTCCAATTAGGGTTTTTAACCAATCTTGTGCATCCAATAGGTGTGTTTGTGTCATTGGATGATCAATTAGGTCATTTTCGTCATCCCTAGGCTTATTCTTGTCCAATTAGGGTTTTTAACCAATGTTGTGCATCCAATAAGTTCGTTTGTGTCATTGAATTAACATTTAGGTCATTTTCGTCCTCCCTAGGCATATTCTAGTCTAATTAGGGTTTTTAACCAATCTTGTGCATCCAATAGGTGTGGTTGTGGCAATGGATGATCAATTAGGTCATTTTCGTCCTCCCTAGGCTTTTTCTTGTCCAATTAGGGTTTTTAACCAATCTTGTGCATCCAATAGGTGTGTTTGTGTCATTGGATGATCAATTAGGTCATTTTCGTCCTCCCTAGGCTTATTCTTGTCCAATTAGGGTTTTTAACCAATCTTGTGCATCCAATAACTTTGTTTGTGTCATTGAATTAATATTAATGTCATTTTCGTCCTCCCTAGGCATATTCTTGTCCAATTAGAGTTTTTAACCAATCTTGTGCATCCAATAAGTTGAGTTGTGTCATTGGATTAACATTTAGGTCATTTTCGTCCTCCCTAGGCATATTCTTGTCCAATTAGGGTTTTTAACCAATCTTGTGCATCCAATAGGTGTGTTTGTGTCATTGGATGATCAATTAGGTCATTTTCGTCCTCCCTAGGCTTATTCTTGTCCAATTAGGGTTTTTAACCAATCTTGTGCATCCAATAGGTGTGTTTGTGTCATTGGATGATCAATTAGGTCATTTTCGTCCTCCCTAGGCTTATTCTTGTCCAATTAGGGTTTTTAACCATTCTTGTGCATCCAATAGGTGTGTTTGTGTCATTGGATGATCAATTAGGTCATTGTTGTCCTCCCTAGGCTTATTCTTGTCCAATTAGGGTTTTTAACCAATCTTGTGCATCCAATAGGTGTGTTTGTGTCATTGGATGATCAATTAGGTCATTTTCGTCCTCCCTAGGCTTATTCTTGTCCAATTAGGGTTTTTAACCAATCTTGTGCATCCAATAAGTTCATTTTGGTCATTGGATTAACATTTAGGTCGTTTTCGTCCTCCCTAAGCATATTCTTGTCCAATTAGGGTTTTTAACCAATCTTGTGCATTCAATAGGTGTGTTTGTGTCATTGGATGATCAATTTAGGTCATTTTCGTCCTCCCTAGGCATATTCTTGTCCAATTATGGTTTTTAACCAATCTTGTGCATTCAATAGGTGTGTTTGTGTCATCGGAAGATCAATTAGGTCATTTTCGTCCTCCCTAGGTTTATTCTTGTCCAATTAGGGTTTTAAACCAATCTTGTGCATCCAATAGGTGTGTTTGTGTCATTGGATGATCAATTAGGTCATTTTCGTCCTCCCTAGACATATTCTTGTCCAATTAGGGTTTTTAACCAATCTTGTGCATCCAATAGGTGTGTTTGTGTCATTGGATGACCAATTAGGTCATTTTCGTCCTCCCTAGGCTTATTCTTGTCCAATTAGGGTTTTTAACAATTCTTGTGCATCCAATAGGTGTGTTTGTGGCAATGGATGATCAATTAGGTCATTTTCGTCCTCCCTAGGCATATTCTTGTCCAATTAGGGTTTTTAACCAATCTTGTGCATCCAATAGGTGTGTTTGTGTCATTGGATGATCAATTAGGTCATTTTCGTCCTCCCTAGGCTTATTCTTGTCCAATTAGGGTTTTTAACCAATCTTGTGCATCCAATAGGTGTGTTTGTGTCATTGGATGATCAATTGGGTCATTTTCTTCCTCCCTAGGAATATTTTTATCCAATTAGGGTTTTTAACAAATCTTGTGCATCCAATAGGTTTGTTTGTTTCATTGAATTAATATTTAGGTCATTTTTGTCCTCTCTAGGCATATTCTTGTCCAATTAGGGTTTTTAACCAATCTTGTGCATCCAATAAGTTTGTTTGTGTCAATGAATTAATATTTAGGTCATTTTTGTCCTCCCTAGGCATATTCTTGTCCAATTAGGGTTTTTAACCAATCTTGTGCATCCAATAGGTGTGTTTGTGTCATTGGATGATCAATTAGGTCATTTTCGTCCTCCCTAGGCTTATTCTTGTCCAATTAGGGTTTTTAACCAATCTTGTGCATCCAATAAGTTCATTTGTGTCATTGGATTAACATTTAGGTCATTTTCATCCTGCCTAGGCATATTCTTGTCCAATTAGGGTTTTTAACCAATCTTGTGCATCCAATAGGTGTTTTTATGTCATTGGATGATCAATTAGGTTATTTTCGTCCTCCCTCGGCTTATTCTTGTCCAATTAGGGTTTTTAACCAATCTTGTGCATCCAATAGGTGTGTTTGTGTCATTGGATGACCAATTAGGTCATTTTCGTCCTCCCTAGGCATATTCTTGTCCAATTAGGGTTTTTAACCAATCTTCTGCATCCAATAGGTGTGTTTGTGGCAATGGATGATCAATTAGGTCATTTTCGTCCTCCCTAGGCTTATTCTTGTCCAATTAGGGTTTTTAACCAATCTTGTGCATCCAATAGGTGTGTTTGTGTCATTGGATGATCAATTAGGTCATTTTCGTCCTCCCTAGGCTTATTCTTGTCCAATTAGGGTTTTTAACCAATCTTGTGCATCCAATAAGTTAAGTTGTGTCATTGGATTAACATTTAGGTCATTTTCGTCCACCCTAGGCTTATTCTTGTCCAATTAGGGTTTTTAACCAATCTTGTGCATCCAATAGGTGTGTTTGTGTCATTGGATGATCAATTAGGTCATTTTCGTCCTCCCTAGGCTTATTCTTGCCCAATTAGGGTTTTTAACCAATCTTGTGCATCCAATAAGTTGAGTTGTGTCGTTGGATTAACATTTAGGTCATTTTCGTCCTCCCTAGGCTTATTCTTGTCCAATTAGGGTTTTTAACCAATCTTGTGCATCCAATAGGTGTGTTTGTGTCATTGGACGATCAATTAGGTCATTTTCGTCCTCCCTAGGCATATTCTTGTCCAATTAGGGTTTTTAACCAAACTTGTGCATCCAATTGGTGTGTTTGTGTCATTGCATGATCAATTAGGTCATTTTCGTCCTCCCTAGGCTAATTCTTGTCCAATTAGGGTTTTTAAACAATCTTGTGCATCCAATAGGTGCGTTTGTGTTATTGGATGATCAATTAGGTCATTTTCGTCCTCCCTAGGCTTATTCTTGTTCAATTAGGGTTCTTAACCAATCTTGTGCATCCAATAGGTGTGTTTGTGTCATTGGATGATCAATTAGGTCATTTTCGTCCTCCCTAGGCTTATTCTTGTCCAATTAGGGTTTTTAACCAATCTTGTGTATCCAATAAGTTTGTTTGTGTCATTGAGTTAATATTTAGGTCCTTTTCGTCCTCCCTAGGCATATTCTTGTCCAATTAGGGTTTTTAACCAATCTTTGTTAGACATATGTTCGTTTTTGATGTTATTGACAAGCATACAATCTGAAATAAATCTAACACTATCAACTGAGAAAAATTTCAGGAACAACAAATTCAATCCTACATACTCGAGACAATTGCTTGGAACTCAAGGAATCAACAAAAGCCTGATGATCCATGAGCACATCGATTAGTACAATCGATTCTATAACAGGGTTGAATCGTTTTATAAAGTTTGGTGTTACCCAATCGATTAGCACAATCGATTTGTACATCCTTGGAGAAATCAAACGGGCTATCAATCGATTCTCCAAATCGATTGGTACACCTATTAGAAAATAAATTGTGCAAGTCAGAGAGCTAGTTTGCCACAAATCGATTAGGCAAATCGATTGAGTAAATCACCAAGACTGAACTGATTGTTTACATCGATTAGACAAATTGATTGACATACTTACTGAAATTAAAATGTGCAAGTCAGTAGCACGTTTTGCAGGAAATCGATTTGGCAAATCGATTGAATGAATCACTTCTTTAAATTTTTGCTATGTCTACATCGATTGACACAATCGATTGTTAATGTCCCAGAGCCAAACCAGTTTACTAAATTGATTAGGCCAATCGATTCACTAAAACATGTTTCAAAATAACTTAGGTCTGGAACATACACAATCGATTACCACAATCTGCTTATATACATCTGTGTTATAAATGTTGGTATCAATCGACTTGGTAAATCGATTGAATAAACTAACTGATGAAAAGTGCTTCAGACTTAAAGTCCACAATCGATTGGCACAAAAAGTTTTAGAAACAGAGATGACTGAATGGTTAAATCGATTAAGCACATCAATGGTTTTGATCTCGTTGTTTGAACAAAACACATCAAGTCGATTCTGCAAATTGATTTAATTATATACTGTCATCAAAGTCTGAAGAACTACTTAAAATAATCGATTAGGTAAATCGATTAGAATGTTCAGTTTCAAGATTCAAGAAAAACAAGACTCGCGAAATCGATTGAGGAAATCGATTAGCCAGCCTTATGACTTTAATGAATCGATTGGGTAAATCGATTCATATGTTGTTTTTCCTGAAACTATATAAACTGTTTTACATTCTCTTCTTCCAATATACACATACATACAAAATATCAACAACACAGATACAACAACAATATACACATAACTTTCTGATATCTTTGTTTCCCACTGTGAAATAACTTTGAACATTACTTTTTCAGTCATGAAGATTCATCTTTCATGATCAACAAGGACTGAGAAAGATTGCTGGAGAAACAACTTTAGAGAAGAAGACTGCTGAAGAAATTTTGTGTAATTTCTGTTTAGATACATCTGTAAACAAATTCTTAAAACAAATAACATTGAGAAATCCAGTCTTAACTGGTGGTTATCTTCTGTGATTGAGAGGTCTCATCAAGAAGAAACTTGACTGTAATCTTGGAAGAGTTTATGGGAGATAAACTCTGGGATTCAGGGAGATAAGAATAGAATAGAAAGAATCGTTTTAGATTGATAGGCGAGGAGCTAGAACATCTGTAAATGGATTCTGAGACATTCTAGTGGAAAGGCCAATATTGGATTTGATCTTGGGACTGGACGCAGGTCGTTCAACAACGGCTGAACCAGTATAAATCACTACGTACCATCTTTCTTACCCTTATCTCTTTTTAATTTCTGCATTGTGTATTTGTTTGATATTGATTGAGTGCTTAAATATCTTTCTGCATATTTTGACATTACATGAAAGATTGTTTCTAGCATGATTGTATGTGATTCAATATCTTGAATAATAAATGTTCCTGGTGCATCTCTCAATATATTCTGTGATCCATATACTTTGTGCATTCATTAGTATTGTAGTTTTGGGACCTTAATTGATGTTGTGTTTAATAAATGTACGATTTGTTAAACTGCTGCGCATATCTCTAAAAATAGGTAATCTTCCGCATACTTTTCATTTAACAGAGGTTACTGGTACCAACAATCTTGTGCATCCAATAGGTGTGTTTGTGGCAATGGATGATCAATTAGGTCATTTTCGTCCTCCCTAAGCTTATTCTTGTCCAAGTAGGGTTTTTAACCAATCTTGTGCATCCAATAGGTGTGTTTGTGTCATTGGATGATCAATTAGGTCATTTTCGTCCTCCCTAGGCTTATTCTTGTCCAATTAGGGTTTTTAACCAAGCTTGTGTATCCAATAAGTTTGTTTGTTTCATTGAATTAATATTTAGGTCATTTTCGTCCTCCCTAGGCATATTCTTGTCCAATTACGGTTTTTAACCAATCTTGTGCATCCAATAGGTGTGTTTGTGTCATTGGATGATCAATTAGGTCATTTTTGTCCTCCCTAGGCATATTCTTGTCCATTTAGGGTTTTTAACGAATCTTGTGCATCCAATAGGTGTGTTTGTGTCATTGGATGATCAATTAGGTCATTTTCGTCCTCCCTAGGCTTATTCTTCTCCAATTAGGGTTTTTAACCAATCTTGTGCATCCAATAAGTTGAGTTGTGTCATTGGATTAACATTTAGGTCATTTTCGTCCTCCCTAGGCTTATTCTTGTCCAATTAGGGTTTTTAACCAATCTTGTGCATCCAATAAGTTGAGTTGTGTCATTGGATAAACATTTAGGTCATTTTCGTCATCCCTAGGCTTATTCTTGTCCAATTAGGGTTTTTAACCAATCTTGTGCATCCAATAGGTGTGTTTGTGTCATTGGATGATCAATTAGGTCATTTTCGTCCTCCCTAGGCTTATTGTTGTCCAATTAGGGTTTTTAACCAATCTAGAGCATCCAATAGGTGTGTTTGTGTCATTGGATGATCAATTAGGTCATTTTCGTCCTCCCTAGGCATATTCTTGTCCAATTAGGGTTTTTAACCAATCTTGTGCATCCAATAGGTGTGTTTGTGTCATTGGATGATCAATTAGGTCATTTTCGTCCTCCCTAGGCTTATTCTTGTCCAATTAGGGTTTTTAACCAATCTTGTGCATCCAATAGGTGTGTTTGTGTCATTGGATGATCAATTAGGTCATTTTCGTCCTCCCTAGGCTTATTCTTGTCCAATTACGGTTTTTAACCAATCTTGTGAATCCAATAAGTTTGTTTGTGTCATTGAATTAATATTCAGGTCATTTTCGTCCTCCCAAGGCATATTCTTGTCCAATTAGGGTTTTTAACCAATCTTGTGCATCCAATAGGTGTGTTTGTGTCATTGGATGATCAATTAGGTCATTTTCGTCCTCCCTAGGCTTATTCTTGTCCAATTAGGGTTTTTAACCAATCTTGTGCATCCAATAAGTTTGTTTGTGTCATTGAATTAATATTTAGGTCATTTTCGTCCTCCCAAGGCATATTCTTGTCCAATTAGGGTTTTTAACCAATCTTGTGCATCCAATAGTTGTGTTTGTGTCATTGGATGATCAATTAGGTCATTTTTGTCCTCCCTAGGCATATTCTTGTCCAACAAGGGTTTTTAACAAATCTGGTGCTTCCAATAGGTGTGTTTGTGTCATTGGATGATCAATTAGGTCATTATGGTCCTCCCTAGGCTTATTCTTGTCCAATTAGGGTTTTTAACCAATCTTGTGCATCCAATAGGTGTGTTTGTGTCATTGGATGATCAATTAGGTCATTTTCGTCCTCCCTAGGCTTATTCTTGTCCAATTAGGGTTTTTAACCAATCTTGTGCATCCAATAGGTGTGTTTGTGTCATTGGATGATCAATTAGGTCATTTTCGTCCTCCCTAGGCTTATTCTTGTCCAATTAGGGTTTTTAACCAATCTTGTGCATCCAATAGGTGTGTTTGTGTCATTGGATGATCAATTAGGTCATTTTCATCATCCCAAGGCTTATTCTTGTCCAATTAGGGTTTTTAACCAATCTTGTGCATCCAATAACTTTGTTTGTGTCATTGAATTAATATTTAGGTCATTTTCGTCCTCCTTAGGCATATTCTTGTCGAATTAGGGTTTTTAACCAATCTTGTGAATCCAATCGGTGTGTTTCTGTCATTGGATGATCAATTAGGTCATTTTCGTCCTCCCTAGGCTTATTCTTGTCCAATTAGGGTTTTTAACCAATCTTGTGCATCCAATAGGTGTGTTTGTGTCATTGGATGATCAATTAGGTCATTTTCGTCCTCCCTAGGCTTATTCTTGTCCAATTAGGGTTTTTAACCAATCTTGTGCATCCAATAGGTGTGTTTGTGTCATTGGATGATCAATTAGGTCATTTTCGTCCTCCCTAGGCTTATTCTTGTCCAATTAGGGTTTTTAACCAATCTTGTGCATCCAATAGGTGTGTTTGTGTCATTGGATGATCAATTAGGTCATTTTCGTCCTTTCTATGCTTATTTTTGTCCAATTAGGGTTTTTAAGCAATCTTGTGCATCCAATAAGTTCATTTGTGTCATTGGATGATCAATTAGGTCATTTTCGTCCTCCCTAGGCATATTCTTGTCCAACTAGGGTTTCTAACCAATCTTGTGCTTCCAATAGATGTGTTTGTGTCATTGGATGATCAATTAGGTCATTTTCGTCCTCCCTAGGCTTATTCTTGTCCAATTAGGGTTTTTAACCAATCTTGTGCATCCAATAGGTGTGTTTGTGTCATTGGATGATCAATTAGGTCATTTTCGTCCTCCCTAGGCTTATTCTTGTCCAATTAGGGTTTTTAACCAATCTTGTGCATCCAATAGGTGTGTTTGTGTCATTGGATGATCAATTAGGTCATTTTCGTCCTCCCTAGGCTTATTCTTGTCCAATTAGAGTTTTTAACCAATCTTGTGCATCCAATAGGTGTGTTTGTGTCATTGGATGATCAATTAGGTCATTTTCGTCCTCCCTAGGTATATTCTTGTACAATTAGGGTTTTTAATAAATCTTGTGCATCCAATAGGTGTGTTTGTGTCATTGGATGATCAATTAGGTCATTTTCGTCCTCCCTAGGCTTATTCTTGTCCAATTAGGGTTTTTAACCAATCTTGTGCATCCAATAGGTGTGTTTGTGTCATTGGATGATCAATTAGGTCATTTTTCGTCCTCCCTAAGCTTATTCTTGTCCAATTAGGGTTTTTAACCAATCTTATGCATCCAATAGGTGTGTTTGTGTCATTGGATGATCAATTAGGTCATTTTCGTCCTCCCTAGGCTTATTCTTGTCCAATTAGGGTTTTTAACCAATCTTGTGCATCCAATAGGTGTGTTTGTGTCATTGGATGATCAATTAGGTCATTTTCGTCCTCCCTAGGCTTATTCTTGTCCAATTAGGGTTTTTAACCAATCTTGTGCATCCAATAGGTGTGTTTGTGTCATTGGATGATCAATTAGATCATTTTCGTCCTCCCTAGACTTATTCTTGTCAAATTAGGGTTTTTAACCAATCTTGTGCATCCAATAACTTTTCTTGTGTCATTGAATTAATATTTAGGTCATTTTCATCCTCCCTAGGCATATTCTTGTCCAATTAGGGTTTTTAACCAATCTTGTGCATCCAATAGGTGTGTTTGTGTCATTGGATGATCAATTAGGTCATTTTCGTCCTCCCTAGGCTTATTCTTGTCCAATTAGGGTTTTTAACTGATCTTGTGCATCCAATAGGTGGGTTTGTGTCATTGGATGATCAATTAGGTCATTTTCGTCCTCCCTAGGCATATTCTTGTCCAATTAGGGTTTTTAACCAATCTTGTGCATCCAATAGGTGTGTTTGTGTCATTGGATGATCAATTAGGTAATTTTCGTCCTCCCTAGACTTATTCTTGTCCAATTAGGGTTTTTAACCAATCTTGTACATCTAATAAGTTCATTTGTGTCATTGGATTAACATTTAGGTCATTTTCGTCCTCCCTAGGCATATTCTTGTCCAATTAGGGTTTTTAACCCATCTTGTGCATGCAATAGGTGTGTTTGTGTCATTGGATGATCAATTAGGTCATTTTCGTCCTCCTTAGGCTTATTCTTGTCCAATTAGGGTTTTTAACTAATCTTGTGCATCCAATAGGTGTGTTTGTGTCATAGGATGATCAATTAGGTCATTTTCGTCCTCCCTAGGCATATTCTTGTCCAATTAGGGTTTTTAACCAATCTTGTGCATCCAATAGGTGTGTTTGTGTCATTGGATGATCAATTAGGTCATTTTCGTCCTCCCTAGGCTTATTCTTGTCCAATTAGGGTTTTTAACCAATCTTGTGCATCTGATAGGTGTGTTTGTGTCATTGGATGATCAATTAGGTCATTTTCGTCCTCCCTAGGCTTATTCTTGTCCAATTAGGGTTTTTAACCAATCTTGTGCATCCAATAAGTTGAGTTGTGTCATTGGATTAACATTTAGGTCATTTTCGTCCTCCCTAGGCATATTCTTGTCCAATTAGGGTTTTTAACCAATCTTGTGCATCCAATAGGTGTGTTTGTGTCATTGGATGATCAATTAGGTCATTTTCGTCCTCCCTAGGCTTATTCTTGTCCAATTAGGGTTTTTAACCAATCTTGTGCATCCAATAGGTGTGTTTGTGTCATTGGATGATCAATTAGGTCATTTTCGTCCTCCCTAGGCTTATTCTTGTCCAATTAGGGTTTTTAACCATTCTTGTGCATCCAATAGGTGTGTTTGTGTCATTGGATGATCAATTAGGTCATTGTTGTCCTCCCTAGGCTTATTCTTGTCCAATTAGGGTTTTTAACCAATCTTGTGCATCCAATAGGTGTGTTTGTGTCATTGGATGATCAATTAGGTCATTTTCGTCCTCCCTAGGCTTATTCTTGTCCAATTAGGGTTTTTAACCAATCTTGTGCATCCAATAAGTTGAGTTGTGTCATTGGATTAACATATAGGTCATTTTCGTTCTCCCTAGGCTTATTCTTGTCCAATTAGGGTTTTTAACCAATCTTGTGCATCCAATAAGTTCATTTGTGTTATTGGATTAACATTTAGGTCATATTCGTCCTCCCTAGGATATTCTTGTCCAATTAGGGTTTTTAACCAATCTTGTGCATCCAATAGGAGTGTTTGTGTCATTGGATGATCAATTAGGTCATTTTCGTCCTCCCTAGGCATATTCTTGTCCAATTAGGGTTTTAACCAATCTTGTGCATCCAATAAGTGTGTTTGTGTCATTGGATGATCAATTAGGTCATTTTCGTCCTCCTTAGGCTTATTCTTGTCCAATTAGGGTTTTTAACCAATCTTGTGCATCCAATAGGTGTGTTTGTGTCATTGGATGATCAATTAGGTCATTTTCGTCCTCCCTAGGCATATTCTTGTCTGATTAGGGTTTTTAACCAATCTTGTGTATCCAATAGGTGTGTTTGTGTCATTGGATGATCAATTAGGTCATTTTCGTCCTCCCTAGGCATATTCTTGTCCAATTAGGGTTTTTAACGAATCTTGTGCTTCCTATAGGTGTGTTTGTGTCATTGGATGATCAATTAGGTCATTTTCGTCCTCCCTAAGCATATTCTTGTCCAATAAGGGTTTTTAACCAATCTTGTGCATCAAATAGGTGTGTTTGTGTCATTGGATGATCAATTAGGTCATTTACGTCCTCCCTAGGCTTATTCTTGTCCAATTAGGGTTTTCAACCAATCTTGTCCATCCAATAACTTTGTTTGTGTCATTGAATTAATATTTAGGTCATTTTCGTCCTCCCTAGGCATATTCTTGTCCAATTAGGGTTTTTAACCAATCTTGTGCATCCAATAGGTGTGTTTGTGTCATTGGATGATCAATTAGGTCATTTTCGTCCTCCCTAGGCTTATTCTTGTCCAATTAGGGTTTTTAACCAATCTTGTGCATCCAATAGGTGTGTTTGTGTCATTGGATGATCAATTAGGTCATTTTCGTCCTCCCTAGGCATATTCTTGTCCAACTAGGGTTTTTAACCAATCTTGTGCATCCAATAAGTTCATTTGTGTCATTGGATGATCAATTAGGTCATTTTCATCCTCCCTAGCCATATTCTTGTCCAACAATGGTTTTTAACCAATCTTGTGCATCCAATAGGTGTGTTTGTGTCATTGGATGATCAATTAGGTCATTTTCGTCCTCCCTAGGCTTATTCTTGTCCAATTAGGGTTTTTAACCAATCTTGTGCATCCAATAGGTGTGTTTGTGTCATTGGATGATCAATTAGGTCATTTTCGTCCTCCCTAGGCTTATTCTTGTCCAATTAGGGTTTTTAACCAATCTTGTGCATCCAATAGGTGTGTTTGTGTCATTGGATGATCAATTAGGTCATTTTCGTCCTCCCTAGGCTTATTCTTGTCCAATTAGGGTTTTTAACCAATCTTGTGCATCCAATAAGTTGAATTGTGTCATTAGATTAACATTTAGGTCATTTTCGTCCTCCCTAGGCTTATTCTTGTCCAATTAGGGTTTTCAACCAATCTTGTGCATCCAATAAGTTGAGTTGTGTCATTGGATTAACATTTAGGTCATTTTCGTCCAGCCTAGGCTTATTCTTGTCCAATTAGGGGTTTTAACCAATCTTGTGCATCCAATAGGTGTGTTTGTGGCATTGGATGATCAATTAGGTCATTTTCGTCCTTATTAGGCTTATTCTTGTCCTATTAGGGTTTTTAACTAATCTTGTGCATCCAGTAAGTTCATTTGTGTCATTGGATGATCAATTAGGTCATTTTCGTCCTCCCTAGGCATATTCTTGTCCAATTAGGGTTTTAAACCAATCTTGTGCATCCAATAGGTGTGTTTGTGTCATTGGATGATCAATTAGGTCATTTTCGTCCTCCCTAGGCTTATTCTTGTCCAATTACGGTTTTTAACCAATCTTGTGCATCCAATAAGTTGAATTGTGTCATTGGATTAACATTTAGGTCATTTTCGTCCTCCCTAGGCTTATTCTTGTCCAATTAGGGTTTTTAACCAATCTTGTGCATCCAATAAGTTGAATTGTGTCATTGGATTAACATTTAGGTCATTTTCGTCCTCCCTAGGCTTATTCTTGTCCAATTAGGGTTTTTAACCAATCTTGTGCATCCAATAAGTTGAGTTGTGTCATTGGATTAACATTTAGGTCATTTTCGTCCTCCCTAGGCTTATTCTGGTCCAATTAGGGGTTTTAACCAATCTTGTGCATCCAATAGGTGTGTTTGTGTCATTGGATGATCAATTAGGTCATTTTCGTCCTCCCTAGGCTTATTCTTGTCCAATTAGGGTTTTTAACCAATCTTGTGCATCCAATAGGTGTGTTTGTGTCATTGGATGATCAATTAGGTCATTTTCGTCCTCCCTAGGCTTATTCTTGTCCAATTAGGGTTTTTAACCAATCTTGTGCATCCAATAGGTGTGTTTGTGTCATTGGATGATCAATTAGGTCATTTTCGTCCTTTCTATGCTTATTTTTGTCCAATTAGGGTTTTTAAGCAATCTTGTGCATCCAATAAGTTCATTTGTGTCATTGGATGATCAATTAGGTCATTTTCGTCCTCCCTAGGCATATTCTTGTCCAACTAGGGTTTCTAACCAATCTTGTGCTTCCAATAGATGTGTTTGTGTCATTGGATGATCAATTAGGTCATTTTCGTCCTCCCTAGGCTTATTCTTGTCCAATTAGGGTTTTTAACCAATCTTGTGCATCCAATAGGTGTGTTTGTGTCATTGGATGATCAATTAGGTCATTTTCGTCCTCCCTAGGCTTATTCTTGTCCAATTAGGGTTTTTAACCAATCTTGTGCATCCAATAGGTGTGTTTGTGTCATTGGATGATCAATTAGGTCATTTTCGTCCTCCCTAGGCTTATTCTTGTCCAATTAGGGTTTTTAACCAATCTTTTGCATCCAATAGGTGTGTTTGTGTCATTGGATGACCAATTAGGTCATTTTCGTCCTCCCAAGGCATATTCTTGTCCAATTAGGGTTTTTAACCAATCTTGTGCATCCCATAGGTGTGTTTGTGGCAATGGATGATCAATTAGGTCATTTTCGTCCTCCCTAGGCTTATTCTTGTCCAATTAGGGTTTTTAACCAATCTTGTGCATCCAATAGGTGTGTTTGTGTCATTGGATGATCAATTAGGTCATTTTCGTCCTCCCTAGGCTTATTCTTGTCCAATTAGGGTTTTTAACCAATCTTGTGCATCTGATAAGTTTGTTTGTGTCATTAAATTAATATTGAGGTCATTTTCTTCCTCCCTAGGCATATTCTTTTCCAATTAGGGTTTTTAACCAATCTTGTGCATCCAATAAGTTGAGTTGTGTCATTGGATTAACATTTAGGTCATTTTCGTCGTCCCTGGGCTTATTCTTGTCCAATTAAGGTTTTTAATCAATCTTGTGCATCCAATAGGTGTGTTTGTGTCATTGGATGATCAATTAGGTCATTTTCGTCCTCCCTAGGCATATTCTTGTCCAATTAGGGTTTTTAACCAATCTTGTGCATCCAATAGGTGTGTTTGTGTCATTGGATGATCAATTAGGTCATTTTCGTCCTCCCTAGGCTTATTCTTGTCCAATTAGGGTTTTTAACCAATCTTGTCCATCCAATAGGTGTGTTTGTGTCATTGGATGATCAATTAGGTCATTTTCGTCCTCCCTAGACTTATTCTTGTCAAATTAGGGTTTTTAACCAATCTTGTGCATCCAATAACTTTGTTTGTGTCATTGAATTAATATTTAAGTCATTTTCGTCCTACCTAGGCATATTCTTGTCCAATTAGGGTTTTTAACCAATCTTGTGCATCCAATAGGTGTGTTTGTGTCATTGGATGATCAATTAGGTCATTTTCGTCCTCCCTAGGCATATTCTTGTCCAATTAGGGTTTTTAACCAATCTTGTGCATCCAATAGGTGTGTTTGTGTCATTGGATGATCAATTAGGTCATTTTCGTCCTCCCTAGGCTTATTCTTGTCCAATTAGGGTTTTTAACCAATCTTGTGCATCCAATAAGTTGAGTTGTGTCATTGGCTTAACATTTAGGTCATTTTCATTCTCCCTAGGCTTATTCTTGTCCAATTAGGTTTTTAACCAATCTTGTGCATCCAATAAGTTCATTTGTGTCATTGGATGATCAATTAGGTCATTTTCGTCCTCCCTAGACATATTCTTGTCCAGGTAGGGTTTTTAACCAATCTTGTGCATCCAATAGGTGTGTTTGTGTCATTGGATGATCAATTAGGTCATTTTCGTCCTCCCTAGGCATATTCTTGTCCAATTAGGGTTTTTAACCAATCTTGTGCATCCAATAGGTGTGTTTGTGTCATTGGATGATCAATTAGGTCATTTTCGTCCTCCTTAGGCATATTCTTGTCCAATTAGGGTTTTTAACGAATCTTGTGCATCCAATAGGTGTGTTTGTGTCATTGGATGATCAATTAGGTTATTTTCGTCCTCCCTAGGCTTATTCTTGTCCAATTAGGGTTTTTAACCAATCTTGTGCATCCAATAGGTGTGTTTGTGTCATTGGATGATCAATTAGGTCATTTTCGTCCTCCCTAGGCATATTCTTGTCCAATTAGGGTTTTTAACGAATCTTGTGCTTCCAATAGGTGTGTTTGTGTCATTGGATGATCAATTAGGTTATTTTCGTCCTCCCTAGGCTTATTCTTGTTTAATTAGGGTTTTTAACCAATCCTGTGCATCCAATAAGTTTTGTTGTGTCATTGGATTAACATTTAGGTCATTTTCGTCCTCCATAGGCTTATTCTTGTCCAATTAGGGTTTTTAACCAATCTTGTGCATCCGATAAGTTTGTTTGTGTCATTGGATGATCAATTAGGTCATTTTCGTCCTCCCTAGGCTTATTCTTGTCCAATTAGGGTTTTTAACCAATCTTGTGCATCCAATAGGTGTGTTTGTGTCATTGGATGATCAATTAGGTCATTTTCGTCGTCCTTAGGCTTATTCTTTCCCAATTAGGGTTTAACCAATCTTTTGCATCCACAAAGTTGAGTTGTGTCATTAGATTAACATTTAGGTCATTTTCGTCCTCCCTAGGCTTATTCTTGTCCAATTAGGGTTTTTAACCAATCTTGTGCATCCAATAGGTGTGTTTGTGTCATTGGATGATCAATTAGGTCATTTTCGTCCTCCCTAGGCTTATTCTTCTCCAATTAGGGTTTTTAACAAATCTTGTGCATCCAATAAGTTCATTTGTGTCATTGGATGATCAATTAGGTCATTTTCGTCCTCCCTAGGCTTATTCTTGTCCAATTAGGGTTTTTAACCAATCTTGTGCATCCAATAGGTGTGTTTGTGTCATTGGATGATCAATTAGGTCATTTTCGTCCTCCCTAGGCTTATTCTTGTCCAATTAGGGTTTTTAACCAATCTTGTGCATCCAATAGGTGTGTTTGTGTCATTGGATGATCAATTAGGTCATTTTCGTCCTTTCTATGCTTATTCTTGTCCAATTAAGGATTTTAACAAATCTTGTGCATCCAATAAGTTCATTTGTGTCATTGGATGATCAATTAGGTCATTTTCGTCCTCCCTAGGCTTATTCTTGTCCAATTAGGGTTTTTAACCAATCTTGTGCATCCAATAGGTGTGTTTGTGCATTGGATGATCAATTAGGTTATTTTCGTCCTCCCTAGGCATATTCTTGTCCAATTAGGGTTTTTAACTAATCTTGTGCATCCAATAAGTTCATTTGTGTCATTGGATGATCAATTAGGTCATTTTCGTCCTCCCTAGGCATATTCTTGTCTAATTAGGGTTTTTAACCAATCTTGTGCATCCAATAGGTGTGTTTGTGTCATTGGATGATCAATTAGGTCATTTCCGTCCTCCCTAAGCTTATTCTTGCCCAAATAGGATTTTTAACCAATCTTGTGCATCCAATAAGTTGAGTTGTGTCATTGGATTAACATTTAGGTCATTTTCGTCCTCCCTAGGCTTATTCTTGTCCAATTAGGGTTTTTAACCAATCTTGTGCATCCAATAAGTTCATTTGTGTCATTGGATGATCAATTAGGTTATTTTCGTCCTCCCTAGGCTTATTCTTGTCCAATTAGGGTTTTTAACTACTCTTGTGCATCCAATAAGTTCATTTGTGTCATTGGATGATCAATTAGGTCATTTTCGTCCTCCCTAGGCATATTCTTGTCCAATTAGGGTTTTTAACCAATCTTGTGCATCCAATAGGTGTGTTTGTGTCATTGGATGATCAATTAGGTTATTTTCGTCCTCCCTAGGCTTATTCTTTTCCAATTAGGGTTTCTAACCAATCTTGTGCATCCAATAAGTTGAGTTGTGTCATTGGATTAACATTTAGGTCATTTTCGTCCTCCCTAGGCTTATTCTTGTCCAATTAGGGTTTTTAACCAATCTTGTGCATCCAATAAGTTCATTTGTGTCATTGGATTAACATTTAGGTCATTTTCGTCCTCCCTAGGCATATTCTTGTCCAATTAGGGTTTTTAGCCAATCTTGTGCATCCAGTAGGTGTGTTTGTGTCATTGGATGATCAATTAGGTTATTTTCATCCTCCTTAGGCTTACTCTTGTCTAATTAGGGTTTTTAACCAATCTTGTGCATCCAATAGGTGTGTTTGTGTCATTGGATGACCGATTAGGTCATTTTCGTCCTCCCTTGGCATATTCTTGTCCAATTAGGGTTTTTAACCAATCTTGTGCATCCAATAGGCGTGTTTGTGGCAATGGATGATCAATTAGGTCATTTTCGTCCTCCCTAGGCTTATTCTTGTCCAATTAGGGTTTTTAACCAATCTTGTGCATCCAATAGGTGTGTTTGTGTCATTGGATGATCAATTAGGTCATTTTCGTCCTCCCTAGGCTTATTCTTGTCCAGTTAGGGTTTCTAACCAATCTTGTGCATCCAATAAGTTGAGTTGTGTCATTGGATTAACATTTAGGTCATTTTCGTCCTCCCTAGGCTTATTCTTGTCCAATTAGGGTTTTTAACAAACCTTTTGCATCCAATAGGTGTGTTTGTGTCATTGGATGATCAATTAGGTCATTTTCGTCCTCCATAGGCTTATTCTTGTCCAATTATGGTTTTTAACCAATCTTGTGCGTCCAATAAGTTGAGTTGTGTCATTAGATTAACATTTAGGTCATTTTCGTCCTCCCTAGGCTTATTCTTGTCCAATTAGGGTTTTTAACCAATCTTGTGCATCCAATAAGTTGAGTTGTGTCATTGGATTAACATTTAGGTCATTTTCGTCCTCCCTAGGCTTATTCTTGTCCAATTAGGGTTTTTAACCAATCTTGTGCATCCAATAAGTTCATTTGTGTTATTGGATTAACATTTAGGTCATTTTCGTCCTCCCTAGGCATATTCTTGTCCAATTAGGGTTTTTAACCAATCTTGTGCATCCAATAGGTGTGTTTGTGTCATTGGATGATCAATTAGGTTATTTTCTTCCTCCCTAGGCTTATTCTTGTCCAATTAGGGTTTTTAACCAATCTTGTGCATCCAATAGGTGTGTTTGTGTCATTGGATGATCAATTAGGTCATTTTCGTCCTCCCTAGGCATATTCTTGTCCAATTAGGGTTTTTAACCAATCTTGTGCATCCAATAGGTGTGTTTGTGTCATTGGATGATCAATTAGGTCATTTTCGTCCTCCCTAGGCTTAGTCTTGTCCAATTACGGTTTTTAACCAATCTTGTGAATCCAATAGGTGTGTTTGTGTGATTGGATGATCAATTAGGTCATTTTCGTCCTCCCTAGGCTTATTCTTGTCCAATTAGGGTTTTTAACCAATCTTGTGCATCCAATAAGTTGAGTTGTGTCATTGGATTAACATTTAGGTCATTTTCGTCCTCCCTAGGCTTATTCTTGTCCAATTAGGGTTTTTAACCAATCTTGTGCATCCAATAAGTTGAGTTGTGTCATTGGATTAACATTTAGGTCATTTTCGTTAGGGTTTTTAACCAATCTTATGCATCCAATAAGTTTGTTTGTGTCATTGAATGATCAATTAGGTAATTTACGTCCTCCCTAGGCTTATTCTTGTCCAATTAGGGTTTTTAACCAATCTTGTGCATCCAATAAGTTGAGTTGTGTCGTTGGATTAACATTTAGGTCATTTTCGTCCTCCCTAGGCTTATTCTTGTCCAATTAGGGTTTTTAACCAATCTTGTGCATCCAATAGGTGTGTTTGTGTCATTGGACGATCAATTAGGTCATTTTCGTCCTCCCTAGGCATATTCTTGTCCAATTAGGGTTTTTAACCAAACTTGTCCATCCAATTGGTGTGTTTGTGTCATTGCATGATCAATTAGGTCATTTTCGTCCTCCCTAGGCTAATTCTTGTCCAATTATGGTTTTTAACCAATCTTGTGCATCCAATAGGTGCGTTTGTGTTATTGGATGATCAATTAGGTCATTTTCGTCCTCCCTAGGCTTATTCTTTTTCAATTAGGGTTTTTAACCAATCTTGTGCATCGAATAGGTGTGTTTGTGTCATTGGATGATCAATTAGGTCATTTTTGTCCTCCCTAGGCTTATTCTTGTCCAATTAGGGTTTTTAACCAATCTTGTGTATCCAATAAGTTTGTTTGTGTCATTGAATTAATATTTAGGTCATTTTCGTCCTCCCTAGGCATATTCTTGTCCAATTAGGGTTTTTAACCAATCTTGTGCATCCAATAGGTGTGTTTGTGGGAATGGATGATCAATTAGGTCATTTTCGTCCTCCCTAGGCTTATTCTTGTCCAATTAGGGTTTTTAACCAATCTTGTGCATCCAATAGGTGTGTTTGTGTCATTGGATGATCAATTAGGTCATTTTCGTCCTCCCTAGGCTTATTCTTGTCCAATTAGGGTTTTTAACCAATCTTGTGCATCCAATAGGTGTGTTTGTGTCATTGGATGATCAATTAGGTCATTTTCGTCCTCCCTAGGCTTATTCTTGTCCAATTAGGGTTTTTAACCAATCTTGTGCATCCAATAAGTTGAGTTTTGTCATTGGATTAACATTTAAGTCATTTTCGTCCTCCCTAGGCTTATTCTTGTCCACTTAGGGTTTTTAACCAATCTTGTGCATCCAATAGGTGTGTTTGTGTCATTGGATGATCAATTAGGTCATTTTCGTCCTCCCTAGGCTTATTCTTGTCCAATTAGGGTTTTTAACCAATCTTGTGCATCCAATAGGTGTGTTTGTGTCATTGGATGATCAATTAGGTCATTTTCGTCCTCCCTAGGCTTATTCTTGTCCAATTAGGGTTTTTAACCAATCTTTTGCATCCAATAGGTGTGTTTGTGTCATTGGATGACCAATTAGGTCATTTTCGTCCTCCCAAGGCATATTCTTGTCCAATTAGGGTTTTTAACCAATCTTGTGCATCCCATAGGTGTGTTTGTGGCAATGGATGATCAATTAGGTCATTTTCGTCCTCCCTAGGCTTATTCTTGTCCAATTAGGGTTTTTAACCAATCTTGTGCATCCAATAGGTGTGTTTGTGTCATTGGATGATCAATTAGGTCATTTTCGTCCTCCCTAGGCTTATTCTTGTCCAATTAGGGTTTTTAACCAATCTTGTGCATCCAATAGGTGTGTTTGTGTCATTGGATGATCAATTAGGTCATTTTCGTCCTCCCTAGGCTTATTCTTGTCCAATTAGGGTTTTTAACCAATCTTGTGCATCCAATAGGTGTGTTTGTGTCATTGGATGATCAATTAGGTCATTTTCATCATCCCAAGGCTTATTCTTGTCCAATTAGGGTTTTTAACCAATCTTGTGCATCCAATAACTTTGTTTGTGTCATTGAATTAATATTTAGGTCATTTTCGTCCTCCTTAGGCATATTCTTGTCGAATTAGGGTTTTTAACCAATCTTGTGAATCCAATCGGTGTGTTTCTGTCATTGGATGATCAATTAGGTCATTTTCGTCCTCCCTAGGCTTATTCTTGTCCAATTAGGGTTTTTAACCAATCTTGTGCATCCAATAGGTGTGTTTGTGTCATTGGATGATCAATTAGGTCATTTTCGTCCTCCCTAGGCTTATTCTTGTCCAATTAGGGTTTTTAACCAATCTTGTGCATCCAATAGGTGTGTTTGTGTCATTGGATGATCAATTAGGTCATTTTCGTCCTCCCTAGGCTTATTCTTGTCCAATTAGGGTTTTTAACCAATCTTGTGCATCCAATAGGTGTGTTTGTGTCATTGGATGATCAATTAGGTCATTTTCGTCCTTTCTATGCTTATTTTTGTCCAATTAGGGTTTTTAAGCAATCTTGTGCATCCAATAAGTTCATTTGTGTCATTGGATGATCAATTAGGTCATTTTCGTCCTCCCTAGGCATATTCTTGTCCAACTAGGGTTTCTAACCAATCTTGTGCTTCCAATAGATGTGTTTGTGTCATTGGATGATCAATTAGGTCATTTTCGTCCTCCCTAGGCTTATTCTTGTCCAATTAGGGTTTTTAACCAATCTTGTGCATCCAATAGGTGTGTTTGTGTCATTGGATGATCAATTAGGTCATTTTCGTCCTCCCTAGGCTTATTCTTGTCCAATTAGGGTTTTTAACCAATCTTGTGCATCCAATAGGTGTGTTTGTGTCATTGGATGATCAATTAGGTCATTTTCGTCCTCCCTAGGCTTATTCTTGTCCAATTAGGGTTTTTAACCAATCTTGTGCATCCAATAGGTGTGTTTGTGCTATTGGATGATCAGTTAGGTCATTTTCGTCCTCCCTATGCATATTCTTGTCCAATTAGGGTTTTTAACCAATCTTGTGCATCCAATAGGTGTGTTTGTGTCATTGGATGATCAATTAGGTCATTTTCGTCCTCCCTAGGCTTATTCTTGTCCAATTAGGGTTTTTAACCAATCTTGTGCATCCAATAGGTGTGTTTGTGTCATTGAATTAATATTTAGGTCATTATCGTCCTCGCTAGGCATATTCTTGTCCAATTAGGGTTTTTAACCAATCTTGTGCATCCAATAGGTGTGTTTGTGTCATTGGATGATCAATTAGGTTATTTTCGTCCTCCCTAGGCTTATTCTTGTCCAATTAGGGTTTTTAACCAATCTTGTGCATCCAATAGGTGTGTTTGAGTCATTGGATGATCAAGTAGGTCATTTTCGTCCTCCCTAGTCATATTCTTGTCCAATTAGGGTTTTTAACCAATCTTGTGCATCCAATAGGTGTGTTTGTGTCATTGGATGATCAATTAGGTCATTTTCGTCCTCCCTAGGCTTATTCTTGTCCAATTAGGGTTTTTAACCAATCTTGTGCATCCAATAGGTGTGTTTGTGTCATTGGATGATCAATTAGGTCATTTTCGTCCTCCCTAGGCATATTCTTGTCCAATTAGGGTTTTTAACGAATCTTGTGCATCCAATAGGTGTGTTTGTGTCATTGGATGATCAATTAGGTCATGTTCGTCCTCCGTAGGCATATTCTTGTCCAATTAGGGTTTTTAACCAATCTTGTGCATCCAATAGGTGTGTTTGTGTCATTGGATGATCAATTAGGTCATTTTCGTCCTCCCTAGGCTTATTCTTGTCCAATTAGGGTTTTTAACCAATCTTCTGCATCCGATAAGTTTGTTTGTGTCATTGAATTAATATTTAGGTCATTTTCGTCCTCCCTAGGAATATTCCTGTCCAATTACTGTTTTTAACCAATCTTGTGCATCCAATAGGTGTGTTTGTGTCATTGGATGATCAATTAGGTCATTTTCGTCCTCCCTAGGCATATTCTTGTCCAATTAGGGTTTTTAACCAATCTTGTGCATCCAATAGGTCTGTTTGTGTCATTGGATGATCAATTTAGGTCATTTTCGTTCTCCCTAGGCATATTCTTGTGCAATTAGGGTTTTTAACCAATCTTGTGCATCCAATAGGTGTGTTTGTGTCATTGGATGATCAATTAGGTCATTTTCGTCCTCCCTAGGCTTATTCTTGTCCAATTAGGGTTTTTAACCAATCTTGTGCATCCAATAGGTGTGTTTGTGTCATTGGATGATCAATTAGGTCATTTTCGTCCTCCCTAGGCTTATTCTTGTCCAATTAGGGTTTTTAACCAATCTTGTGCATCCAATAACTTTGTTTGTGTCATTGAATTAATATTTAGGTCATTTTCCTCCTCCCTAGGCATATTCTTGTCCAATTGGGTTTTTAACCAATCTTGTGCATCCAATAGGTGTGTTTGTGTCATTCGATGATCAGTTAGGTCATTTTCGTCCTCCCTAGGCTTATTCTTGTCCAATTAGGGTTTTTAACCAATCTTGTGCATCCAATAGGTGTGTTTGTGTCATTGGATGATCAATTAGGTCATTTTCGTCCTCCCTAGGTTTATTCTTGTCCAATTAGGGTTTTTAACAAATCTTGTGCATCCAATAAGTTCATTTGTGTCATTGGAAGATCAATTAGGTCATTTTCGTCCTCCCTAGGCATATTCTTCTACAACTAGGGTTTTTAACCAATCTTGTGCATCCAATAAGTTCATTTGTGTCATTGGATGATCAATTAGGTCATTTTTGTCCTCCCTAGGATTATTCTTGTCCAATTAGGGTTTTTAACCAATCTTGTGCATCCAATAGGTGTGTTTGTGTCATTGGATGATCAATTAGGTCATTTTCGTCCTCCCTAGGCTTATTCTTGTCCAATTAGGGTTTTTAACCAATCTTGTGCATCCAATAGGTGTGTTTGTGTCATTGGATGATCAATTAGGTCATTTTCGTCCTCCCTAGGCTTATTCTTGTCCAATTAGGGTTTTTAACCAATCTTGTGCATCCAATAGGTGTGTTTGTGTCATTGGATGATGAATTAGGTCATTTTCGTCCTCCCTAGGCATATTCTTGTCCAATTATGGTTTTTAACCAATCTTGTGCATCCAATAGGTGTGTTTGTGTCATTCGATGATCAATTAGTTCATTTTCGTCCTCCATAGGCTTATTCTTGTCCAATTAGGGTTTTTAACCAATCTTGTGCATCCAATAGGTGTGTTTGTGTCATTGAATGATCAATTAGGTCATTTTCGTCCTTCGAAGGCTTATTCTTGTCCAATTAGGGTTTTTAACCAATCTTGTGCATCCAATAGGTGTGTTTGTGTCATTGGATGATCAATTAGGTCATTTTCGTCCTCCCTAGGCTTATTCTTGTCCAATTAGGGTTTTTAACCAATCTTGTGCATCCAATAGGTGTGTTTGTGTCATTGGATGATCAATTAGGTCATTTTCGTCCTCCCTAGGCATATTCTTGTCCAATTAGGGTTTTTAACCAATCTTGTGCATCCAATAGGTGTGTTTGTGTCATTGGATGATCAATTAGGTCATTTTCGTACTCCCTAGGTATATTCTTGTCCAACTAGGGTTTTTAACCAATCTTGTGCATCCAATAGATGTGTTTGTGTCTTTGGATGATCAATTAGGTCATTTTCGTCCTCCCTAGGCTTATTCTAGTCCAATTAGGATTTTTAACCAATCTTGTACATCCAATAGGTGTGTTTGTGTCATTGGATGATCAATTAGGTCATTTTCGTCCTCCCTAGGCATATTCTTGTCCAATTAGGGTTTTTAACCAATCTTGTGCATCCAATAAGTTTGTTTGTTTCATTGAATTAATATTTAGGTGATTTTCGTCCTCCCTATGCATATTCTTGTCCAATTAGGGTTTTTAACCAATCTTGTGCATCCAATAGGTGTGTTTGTGTCATTGGATGATCAATTAGGTCATTTTCGTCCTCCCTAGGCATATTCTTGTCCAAATAGGGTTTTTTAACGAATCTTGCGCATCCAATAGGTGTGTTTGTGTCATTGGATGATCAATTAGGTCATTTTCTTCCTGCCTAGGCTTATTCTTGTCCAATTAGGGTTTTTAACTAATCTTGTGCATCCAATAGGTGTGTTTGTGTCATTGGATGATCAATTAGGTCATTTTCGTCCTCCCTAGGCATATTCTTGTCCAATTAGGGTTTTTTAACCAATCTTGTGCATCCAATAGGTGTGTTTGTGGCATTGGATGATCAATTAGGTCATTTTCGTCCTTATTAGGCTTATTCTTGTCCAATTAGGGTTTTTAACTAATCTTGTGCATCCAGTAAGTTCATTTGTGTCATTGAATGATCAATTAGGTCATTTTCGTCCTCCCTAGGCATATTCTTGTCCAATTAGGGTTTTTAACCAATCTTGTGCATCCAATAGGTGTGTTTGTGTCATTGGATGATCAATTAGGTCATTTTCGTCCTCCCTAGGCTTATTCTTGTCCAATTACGGTTTTTAACCAATCTTGTGCATCCAATAACTTTGTTTGCGTCATTGAATTAATATTTAGGTCATTTTCCTCCTCCCTAGGTATATTCTTTTCCAATTAGGGTTTTTAACCAATCTTGTGCATCCAATAGGTGTGTTTGTGTCATTGGATGATCAATTAGGTCATTTTCGTCCTCCCTAGGCTTATTCTTGTCCAATTAGGGTTTTTAACCAATCTTGTGCATCCAATAGGTGAGTTTGTGTCATTGGATTAACATTTAGGTCATTTTCGTCCTCCCTAGGCTTATTCTTGTCCAATTAGGGTTTTTAACCCATCTTGTGCATCCAATAAGTTTGTTTGTGTCATTGAATTAATATTTAGGTCATTTTCGTCCTCCCTAGGCATATTCTTGCCCAATTAGGATTTTGTAACCAATCTTGTGCATCCAATAGGTGTGTTTGTGCCATTGGATGATCAATTAGGTCATTTTCGTCCTCCCTAGGCTTATTCTTGTCCAATTAGGGTTTTTAACCAATCTTGTGCATCCAATAGGTGTGTTTGTGTCATTGGATGATCAATTAGGTCATTTTCGTCCTCCCTAGGCTTATTCTTGTCCAATTAGGGTTTTTAACCAATCTTGTGCATCCAATAGGTGTGTTTGTGTCATTGGATGATCAATTAGGTCATTTTTGTCCTCCCTAGGCTTATTTTTGTCCAATTAGTGTTTTTAACCAATCTTGTGCATCCAATAAGTTCATTTGTGTCATTGGATGATCAATTAGGTCATTTTCATCCTCCCTAGGCATATTCATGTCCAACTATGGTTTTTAACCAATCTTGTGCATCCAATAGGTGTGTTTGTGTGATTGGATGATCAATTAGGTCATTTTCGTCCTCCCTAGGCTTATTCTTGTCCAATTAGGGTTTTTAACCAATCTTGTGCATCCAATAGGTGTGTTTGTGTCATTGGATGATCAATTAGGTCATTTTCGTCCTCCCTAGGCTTATTCTTGTCCAATTAGGGTTTTTAACCAATCTTGTGCATCCAATAGGTGTGTTTGTGTCATTGGATGATCAATTAGGTCATTTTTATCCTCCCTAGGCTTATTCTTGTCCAATTAGGATTTTTAACCAATCTTGTGCATCCAATAGGTGTGTTTGTGTCATTGGATGATCAATTAGGTAATTTTCGTCCTCCCTAGGCTTATTCTTGTCCAATTAGGGTTTTTAACCAATCTTGTGCATCCAATAGGTGTGTTTGTGTCATTGGATGATCAATTAGGTCATTTTCGTCCTCCCTAGGCTTATTCTTGTCCAATTAGGGTTTTTAACCAATCTTGTGCATCCAATAGGTGTGTTTGTGTCATTGGATGATCAATTAGGTCATTTTCGTCCTCCCTAGGCTTATTCTTGTCCAATTAGGGTTTTTAACCAATCTTGTGCATCCAATAGGTGTGTTTGTGTCATCGGACGATCAATTAGGTCTTTTTCGTCCTCCCTAGGCATATTCTTGTCAAATTAGGGTTTTTAACCAATCTTGTGCATCCAATAAGTTGAGTTGTGTCATTGGATTAACATTTAGGTCATTTTCGTCCTCCATAGGCTTATTCTTGTCCAATTAGGGTTTTTAACCAATCTTGTGCATCCAATAAGTTGAGCTGTGTCATTGGATTAACATTTAGGTCATTTTCGTCCTCCCTATGCTTATTCTTGTCCAATTAGGGTTTTTAACCAATCTTGTGCATCCAATAAGTTCATTTGTGTCATTGGATTAACATTTAGGTCATTTTCGTCCTCCCTAGGCATATTCTTGTCCAATTAGGGTTTTTAACCAATCTTGTGCATCCAATAGGTGTGTTTGTGTCATTGGATGATCAATTAAGTCATTTTCGTCCTCCCTAGGCTTATTCTTGTCCAATTATGGTTTTTAACCAATCTTGTGCATCCAATAGGTGTGTTTGTGTCATTGGATGATCAATTAGGTCATTTTCGTCCTCCCTAGGCTTATTCTTGTCCAATTAGGGTTTTTAACCAATCTTGTGCATCCAATAGGTGTGTTTGTGTCATTGGATGATCGGTTAGGTCATTTTCGTCCTCCCTTGGCTTATTCTTGTCAAATTAGGGTTTTTAACCAATCTTGTGCATCCAATAACTTTGTTTGTGTCATTGAATTAATATTTAGGTCATTTTCGTCCTCCCTAGGCATATTCTAGTCCAATTAGGGTTTTTAGCCAATCTTGTGCATCCAATAGGTGTGTTTGTGTCATTGGATGATCAATTAGGTCAGTTTCCTCCTCCCTAGGCAAATTCTTGTCCAATTAGGGTTTTTAACCAATCTTGTGCATCCAATAGGTGTGTTTGTGTCATTGGATGACAAATTAGGTCATTTTCGTCCTCCCTAGGCATATTCTTATCCAATTAGGGTTTTTAACCAATCTTGTGCATCCAATAGGTGTGTTTGTGTAATTGGATGATCAATTAGGTCATTTTCGTCCTTTCTATGCTTATTCTTGTCCAATTAGGATTTTTAACCAATCTTGTGCATCCAATAAGTTCATTTGTGTCATTGGATGATCAATTAGGTCATTTTCGTCCTCCCTAGGCATATTCTTGTCCAACTAGGGTTTTTAACCAATCTTGTGCTTCCAATAGGTGTGTTTGCGTCATTGGATGATCAATTAGGTCAGTTTCGTCCTCCCTAGGCTTATTCTTGTCCAATTAGGGTTTTTAACAAATCTTGTGCATCCAATAAGTTCATTTGTGTCATTGGATGATCAATTAGGTCATTTTCGTCCTCCCTAGGCTTATTCTTGTCCAATTAGGGTTTTTAACCAATCTTGTGCATCCAATAGGTGTGTTTGTGTCATTGGATGATCAATTAGGTCATTTTCGTCCTCCCTAGGCTTATTCTTGTCCAATTAGGGTTTTTAACCAATCTTGTGCATCCAATAGGTGTGTTTGTGTCATTGGATGATCAATTAGGTCATTTTCGTCCTCCCTAGACTTATTCTTGTAAAATTAGGGTTTTTAACCAATCTTGTGCATCCAATAACTTTGTTTGTGTCATTGAATTAATATTTAGGTCATTTTCGTCCTCCCTAGGCATATTCTTGTCCAATTAGGGTTTTTAACCAATCTTGTGCATCCAATAGGTGTGTTTGTGTCATTGGATGATCAATTAGGTCATTTTCGTCCTCCCTAGGTTTATTCTTGTCCAATTAGGGTTTTTAACTAATCTTGTGCATCCAATAGGTGTGTTTGCGTCATTGGATGATCAATTAGGTCATTTTCGTCCTCCCTAGGTTTATTCTTGTCCAATTAGGGTTTTTAACCAATCTTGTGCATCCAATAGGTGTGTTTGTGTCATTGGATGATCAATTAGGTCATTTTCGTCCTCCCTAGGCTTATTCTTGTCCAATTAGGGTTTTTAACCAATCTTTTGCATCCAATAAGTTCATTTGTGTCATTGGATTAACATTTAGGTCATATCCGTCCTCCCTAGGAATATTCTTGTCCAATTAGGGTTTTTAACCAATCTTGTGCATCCAATAGGTGTGTTTGTGTCATTGGATGATCAATTAGGTCATTTTCGTCCTCCCTAGGCATATTCTTGTCCAATTAGGGTTTTTAACCAATCTTGTGCATCCAATAGGTGTGTTTGTGTCATTGGATGATCAATTAGGTCATTTTCGTCCTCCCTAGGCTTATTCTTGTCCAATTAGGGTTTTTAACCAATCTTGTGCATCCAATAAGTTCATTAGTGTCATTGGATGATCAATTAGGTCATTTTGGTCCTCCCTAGGCATGTTCTTGTCCAACTATGGTTTTTAACCAATCTTGTGCATACAATAGGCGTGTTTGTGTCATTGGATGATCAATTAGGTCATTTTCGTCCTCCCTAGGCTTATTCTTGTCCAATTAGGGTTTTTAACCAATCTTGTGCATCCAATAGGTGTGTTTGTGTCATTGGATGATCAATTAGGTCATTTTCGTCCTCCCTAGGCTTATTCTTGTCCAATTAGGGTTTTTAACCAATCTTGTGCATCCAATAGGTGTGTTTGTGTCATTGGATGATCAATTAGTTCATTTTTGTCCTCCCTAGGCTTATTCTTGTCCAATTAGGGTTTCTAACCAATCTTGTGCATCCAATAGGTGTGTTTGTGTCATTGGATGATCAATTAGGTCATTTTCGTCCTCCCTAGGCTTATTCTTGTCCAATTAGGGTTTTTAACCAATCTTGTGCATCCAATAGGTGTGTTTGTGTCATTGGATGATGAATTAGGTCATTTTCGTCCTCCCTAGGCATATTCTTGTCCAATTATGGTTTTTAACCAATCTTGTGCATCCAATAGGTGTGTTTGTGTCATTCGATGATCAATTAGTTCATTTTCGTCCTCCATAGGCTTATTCTTGTCCAATTAGGGTTTTTAACCAATCTTGTGCATCCAATAGGTGTGTTTGTGTCATTGAATGATCAATTAGGTCATTTTCGTCCTTCGAAGGCTTATTCTTGTCCAATTAGGGTTTTTAACCAATCTTGTGCATCCAATAGGTGTGTTTGTGTCATTGGATGATCAATTAGGTCATTTTCGTCCTCCCTAGGCTTATTCTTGTCCAATTAGGGTTTTTAACCAATCTTGTGCATCCAATAGGTGTGTTTGTGTCATTGGATGATCAATTAGGTCATTTTCGTCCTCCCTAGGCATATTCTTGTCCAATTAGGGTTTTTAACCAATCTTGTGCATCCAATAGGTGTGTTTGTGTCATTGGATGATCAATTAGGTCATTTTCGACCTCCCTATGCATATTCTTGTCCAATTAGGGTTTTTAACGAATCTTGTGCATCCAATTGGTGTGTTTGTGTCATTGGATGATCAATTAGGTCATTTTCATCCTCCCTAGGCATATTCTTGTCCAATTAGGGTTTTTAACCAATCTTGTGCATCCAATAGGTGTGTTTGTGTCATTGGATGATCAATTAGGTCATTTTCGTCCTCCCTAGGCTTATTCTTGTCCAATTAGGGTTTTTAACCAATCTTGTGCATCCAATAGGTGTGTTTGTGTCATTGGATGATCAATTAGGTCATTTTCTTCCTCCCTAGGCTTATTCTTGTCCAATTAGGGTTTTTAACCAATCTTGTGCATCCAATAACTTTGTTTATGTCATTGGATGATCAATTAGGTCATTTTCGTCCTCCCTAGGCTTATTCTGGTCCAATTAGGGTTTTTAACCAATCTTGTGCATCCAAAAAGTTTCTTTATGTCATTGAATTAATATTTAGGTCATTTTCGTCCTCCCTTGGCATATTCTTGTCCAATTAGGGTTTTTAACCAATCTTGTGCATCCAATAGGTGTGTTTGTGTCATTGGATGATCAATTAGGTCATTTTCGTCCTCCCTAGGCTTATTCTTGTCCAATTAGGGTTTTTAACCAATCTTGTGCATCCAATAGGTGTGTTTGTGTCATTGGATGATCAATTAGGTCATTTTCGTCCTCCCTAGGCTTATTCTTGTCCAATTAGGGTTTTTAACCAATCTTGTGCATCCAATAGGTGTGTTTGTGTCATTGGATGATCAATTAGGTCATTTTCGTCCTTTCTATGCTTATTTTTGTCCAATTAGGGTTTTTAAGCAATCTTGTGCATCCAATAAGTTCATTTGTGTCATTGGATGATCAATTAGGTCATTTTCGTCCTCCCTAGGCATATTCTTGTCCAACTAGGGTTTCTAACCAATCTTGTGCTTCCAATAGATGTGTTTGTGTCATTGGATGATCAATTAGGTCATTTTCGTCCTCCCTAGGCTTATTCTTGTCCAATTAGGGTTTTTAACCAATCTTGTGCATCCAATAGGTGTGTTTGTGTCATTGGATGATCAATTAGGTCATTTTCGTCCTCCCTAGGCTTATTCTTGTCCAATTAGGGTTTTTAACCAATCTTGTGCATCCAATAGGTGTGTTTGTGTCATTGGATGATCAATTAGGTCATTTTCGTCCTCCCTAGGCTTATTCTTGTCCAATTAGGGTTTTTAACCAATCGTGTGCATCTCATAGGTGTGTTTGTGTCATTGGATGATCAATTAGGTCATTTTCGTCCTCCCTAGGTATATTCTTGTACAACTAGGGTTTTTAACCAATCTTGTGCATCCAATAAGTTCATTTGTTTCATTGGATGATCAATTAGGTCATTTTCGTCCTTCCTAGGCATATTCTTGTCCAACTAAGGTTTTTAACCAATCTTGTGCATTCAATAGGTGTGTTTGTGTCATTGGATGATCAATTAGGTCATTTTCGTCCTCCCTAGGCTTATTCTTGTCCAATTAGGGTTTTTAACCAATCTTGTGCATCCAATAGGTGTGTTTGTGTCATTGGATCATCAATTAGGTCATTTTCGTCCTCCCTAGGCTTATTCTCTTCCAAGTAGGGTTTTTAACCAATCTTGTGCATCCCATAAGTTGAGTTGTTTCATTGAATTAACATTTAGGTCATTTTCGTCCTCCCTATGCTTATTCTTGTCCAATTAAGGTTTTTAACAAATCTTGTGCGTCCAATAAGTTCATTTGTGTCATTCGATTAACATTTAGGTCATTTTCGACGTCCTCCCTAGGCATATTCTTGCCCAATTAGGGTTTTTAACCAATCTTGTGTATCCAATAGGTGTGTTTGTGTCATTGGATGATCAATTAGGTCGTTTTCGTCCTCCCTAGGCTTATTCTTGTCCAATTAGGGTTTTTAACCAATCTTGTGCATCCAATAGGTGTGTTTGTGTCATTGGATGATCAATTAGGTCATTTTCGTCCTCCCTAGGCTTATTCTTGTCCAATTAGGGTTTTTAACCAATCTTGTGCATCCAATAAGTTGAGTTGTGTCATTGGATTAACATTTAGGTCATTTTCGTCCTCCCAAGGCTTATTCTTGTCCAATTAGGGGTTGTAACCAATCTTGTGCATCCAATAGGTGTGTTTGTGTCATCGGATGATCAATTAGATCATTTTCGTCCTCCCTAGGCTTATTCTTGTCCAATTAGTGTTTTTAACTAATCTTGTGCATCCAATAAGTTCATTTGTGTCATTGGATGATCTATTAGGTCATTTTCATCCTCCCTAGGCTTATCCTTGTCCAATTAGGGTTTTTAACCAATCTTGTGCATCCAATAGGTGTGTTTGTGTTATTGGATGATCAATTAGGTCATTTTCGTCCTCCCTACGCATATTCTTGTCGAATTAGGGTTTTTAACGAATCTTGTGCATCCAATAGGTGTGTTTGTGTCATTGGATGATCAATTAGGTAATTTTCGTCCTCCCTAGGCTTATTCTTGTCCAATTAGGGTTTTTAACCAATCTTGTGCATCCAATAAGTTGAATTGTGTCATTGGACTAACATTTAGGTCATTTTCGTCCTCCCTAGGCTTATTCTTGTCCAATTAGGGTTTTTAACCAATCTTGTGCATCCAATAAGTTGAGTTGTGTCATTGGATTAACATTTAGGTCATTTTCGTCCTCCCTAGGCTTATTCTTGTCCAATTAGGGGTTTTAACCAATCTTGTGCATCCAATAGGTGTGTTTGTGGCATTGGATGATCAATTAGGTCATTTTTGTCCTCCCTAGGCTTATTCTTGTCCAATTAGGGTTTTTAACTAATCTTGTGCATCCAATAAGTTCATTTGTGTCATTGGATGATCAATTAGGTCATTTTCGTCTTCCTAGGCATATTCTTGTCCAATTAGGGTTTTTAACCAATCTTGTGCATCCAATAGGTGTGTTTGTGTCATTGGATGATCAATTAGGTCATTTTCGTCCTCCCTAGGCTTATTCTTGTCCAATTACGGTTTTTAACCAATCTTGTGCATCCAATAAGTTGAGTTGTGTCATTGGATTAACATTTAGGTCATTTTCGCCTCCCTAGGCTTATTCTTGTCCAATTAGGGTTTTTAACCAATCTTGTGCATCCAATAACTTTGTTTGTGTCCTTGAATTAATATTTAGGTCATTTTCGTCCTCCCTAGGCATATTCTTGTCCAATTAGGGTTTTTAACCAATCTTGTGCATCCAATAGGTGTGTTTGTGTCATAGGATGATCAATTAGGTCATTTTCGTCCTCCCTAGGCTTATTCTTGTCCAATTAGGGTTTTTAACCAATCTTGTGCATCCAATAAGTTGAGTTGTGTCATTGGATTAACATTTAGGTCATTTTCGTCCTCCCTAGGCTTATTCTTGTCCAATTAGGGTTTTTAACCAATCTTGTACATTTAATAAGTTCATTTGTGTCATTAGATTAACATTTAGGTCATTTTCGTCCTCCCTAGGCATATTCTTGTCCAATTAGGGTTTTTAACCAATCTTGTGCATCCAATAGGTGTGTTTGTGTCATTGGATGATCAATTAGGTCATTTTCGTCCTCCCTAGGCTTATTCTTGTCCAATTAGGGTTTTTAACCAATCTTGTGCATCCAATAGGTGTGTTTGTGTCATTGGATGATCAATTAGGTCATTTTTCGTCCTCCCTAAGCTTATTCTTGTCCAATTAGGGTTTTTAACCAATCTTATGCATCCAATAGGTGTGTTTGTGTCATTGGATGATCAATTAGGTCATTTTCGTCCTCCCTAGGCTTATTCTTGTCCAATTAGGGTTTTTAACCAATCTTGTGCATCCAATAGGTGTGTTTGTGTCATTGGATGATCAATTAGGTCATTTTCGTCCTCCCTAGGCTTATTCTTGTCCAATTAGGGTTTTTAACCAATCTTGTGCATCCAATAGGTGTGTTTGTGTCATTGGATGATCAATTAGGTCATTTTCGTCCTCCCTAGGCTTATTCTTGTCCAATTAGGGTTTTTAACCAATCTTGTGCATCCAATAGGTGTGTTTGTGTCATTGGATGATCAATTAGGTCATTTTCATCATCCCAAGGCTTATTCTTGTCCAATTAGGGTTTTTAACCAATCTTGTGCATCCAATAACTTTGTTTGTGTCATTGAATTAATATTTAGGTCATTTTCGTCCTCCTTAGGCATATTCTTGTCGAATTAGGGTTTTTAACCAATCTTGTGAATCCAATCGGTGTGTTTCTGTCATTGGATGATCAATTAGGTCATTTTCGTCCTCCCTAGGCTTATTCTTGTCCAATTAGGGTTTTTAACCAATCTTGTGCATCCAATAGGTGTGTTTGTGTCATTGGATGATCAATTAGGTCATTTTCGTCCTCCCTAGGCTTATTCTTGTCCAATTAGGGTTTTTAACCAATCTTGTGCATCCAATAGGTGTGTTTGTGTCATTGGATGATCAATTAGGTCATTTTCGTCCTCCCTAGGCTTATTCTTGTCCAATTAGGGTTTTTAACCAATCTTGTGCATCCAATAAGTTCATTTGTGTCATTGGATGATCAATTAGGTCATTTTCATCCTCCCTAGGCTTATTCTTGTCCAATTACGGTTTTTAACCAATCTTGTGCATCCAATAGGTGTGTTTGTGTCATTGGATGATCAATTAGGTCATTTTCGTCCTCCCTAGGCTTATTCTTGTCCAATTAGGGTTTTTAACCAATCTTGTGCATCCAATAGGTGTGTTTGTGTCATTTGATGATCAATTAGGTTATTTTCGTCCTCCCTAGGCTTATTCTTGTCCAATTAGGGGTTTTAACCAATCTTGTGCATCCAATAGGTGTGTTTGTGTCATTGGATGATCAATTAGGTCATTTTCGTCCTCCCTAGGCTTATTCTTGTCCAATTAGGGTTTTTAACCGATCTTGTGCATCCAATAGGTGTGTTTGTTTCATTGAATGATCAATTAGGTCATTTACGTCCTCCCTAGGCTTATTCTTGTCCAATTAAAGTTTTTAACCAATCTTGTGCATCCAATAGGTGTGTTTGTGTCATTGGATGATCAATTAGGTCATTTTCGTCCTCCCTAGGCATATTCTTGTCCAATTAGGGTTTTTAACCAATCTTGTGCATCCAATAGGTGTGTTTGTGTCATTGGATGATCAATTAGGTCATTTTCGTCCTCCCTAGGCTTATTCTTGTCAAATTAGGGTTTTTAACCAATCTTGTGCATCCAATAACTTTGTTTGTGTCATTGAATTAATATTTAGGTCATTTTCGTCCTCCCTAGGCATATTCTTGTCTAATTAGGGTTTTAACCAATCTTGTGCATCCAATAGGTGTGTTTGTGTCATTGGATGATCAATTAGGTCATTTTCGTCCTCCCTAGGCTTATTCTTGTCCAATTAGGGTTTTTAACCAATCTTGTGCATCCAATAAGTTCATTTGTGTCATTGGATTAACATTTAGGTCATTTTCGTCCTCCCTAGGCATATTCTTGTCCAATTAGGGTTTTTAACCAATCTTGTGCATCCAATAGGTGTGTTTGTGTCATTGAATATTCAATTAGGTCATTTTGATCCTCCTTAGGCTTATTCTTGTCCAATTAGGGTTTTTAACCAATCTTGTGCATCCAATAAGTTCATTTGTGTCATTGGATTAACATTTAGGTCATTTTCGTCCTCCTTAGGCATATTCTTGTTCAATTAGGGTTTTTAACCAATCTTGTGCATCCAATAGGTGTGGTTGTGTCATTGGATGATCAATTAGGTCATTTTCGTCCTCCCTAGGCTTATTCTTGTCCAATTAGGGTTTTTAACCGATCTTGTGCATCCAATAAGTTCATTTGTGTCATTGGATTAACATTTAGGTCATTTTCGTCCTCCTTAGGCATATTCTTGTTCAATTAGGGTTTTTAACCAATCTTGTGCATCCAATAGGTGTGTTTGTGTCATTGGATGATCAATTAGGTCATTTTCTTCCTCCCTAGGCTTATTCTTGTCCAATTAGGGTTTTTAACCAATCTGGTGCATCCAACAGGTGTGTTTGTGTCATTGGATGATCAATTTGGTCATTTTCGTCCTCCCTAGGCTTATTCTTGTCCAATTAGGGTTTTTAACCAATCTTGTGCATCCAATAAGTTCATTTGTGTCATTGGATTAACATTTAGGTCATTTTCGTCCTCCTTAGGCATATTCTTGTTCAATTAGGGTTTTTAACCAATCTTGTGCATCCAATAGGTTTGTTTTTGTCATTGGATGATCAATTTGGTCATTTTCGTCCTCCCTAGGCTTATTCTTGTCCAATTAGGGTTTTTAACCAATCTTGTGAATCCAATAGGTGTGTTTGTGTCATTGGATTAACATTTAGGTCATTTTCGTCCTCCCTAGGCATATTCTTGTCCAATTAGGGTTTTTAACCAATCTTGTGCATCCAATAGGTGTGTTTGTGTCATTGGATGATCAATTAGGTCATTTTCGTCCTCCCTAGGCTTATTCTTGTCCAATTAGGGTTTTTAACCAATCTTGTGTATCCAATAAGTTTGTTTGTTTCATTGAATTAATATTTAGGTCATTTTCGTCCTCCCTAGGCATATTCTTGTCCAATTACGGTTTTTAACCAATCTTGTGCATCCAATAGGTGTGTTTGTGTCATTGGATGATCAATTAGGTCATTTTCGTCCTCCCTAGGCTTATTCTTGTCCAATTACGGTTTTTAACCAATCTTGTGCATCCAATAGGTGTGTTTGTGTCATTGGATGATCTATTAGGTCATTTTCATCCTCCCTAGGCTTATTCTTGTCCAATTAGGGTTTTTAACCAATCTTGTGCATCCAATAGGTGTGTTTGTGTTATTGGATGATCAATTAGGTCATTTTCGTCCTCCCTAGGCATATTCTTGTCGAATTAGGGTTTTTATCGAATCTTGTGCATCCAATAGGTGTGTTTGTGTCATTGGATGATCAATTAGGTAATTTTCGTCCTCCCTAGGCTTATTCTTGTCCAATTAGGGTTTTTAACCAATCTTGTGCATCCAATAAGTTGAATTGTGTCATTGGATTAACATTTAGGTCATTTTCGTCCTCCCTAGGCTTATTCTTGTCCAATTAGGGTTTTTAACCAATCTTGTGCATCCAATAAGTTGAGTTGTGTCATTGGATTAACATTTAGGTCATTTTCGTCCTCCCTAGGCTTATTCTGGTCCAATTAGGGGTTTTAACCAATCTTGTGCATCCAATAGGTGTGTTTGTGTCATTGGATGATCAATTAGGTCATTTTCGTCCTCCCTAGGCTTATTCTTGTCCAATTAGGGTTTTTAACCAATCTTGTGCATCCAATAGGTGTGTTTGTGTCATTGGATGATCAATTAGGTCATTTTCGTCCTCCCTAGGCTTATTCTTGTCCAATTAGGGTTTTTAACCAATCTTGTGCATCCAATAAGTTGAATTGTGTCATTAGATTAACATTTAGGTCATTTTCGTCCTCCCTAGGCTTATTCTTGTCCAATTAGGGTTTTTAACCAATCTTGTGCATCCAATAAGTTGAGTTGTGTCATTGGATTAACATTTAGGTCATTTTCGTCCAGCCTAGGCTTATTCTTGTCCAATTAGGGGTTTTAACCAATCTTGTGCATCCAATAGGTGTGTTTGTGGCATTGGATGATCAATTAGGTCATTTTCGTTCTTATTAGGCTTATTCTTGTCCAATTATGGTTTTTAACTAATCTTGTGCATCCAGTAAGTTCATTTGTGTCATTGGATGATCAATTAGGTCATTTTCGTCCTCCCTAGGCATATTCTTGTCCAATTAGGGTTTTTAACCAATCTTGTGCATCCAATAGGTGTGTTTGTGTCATTGGATGATCAATTAGGTCATTTTCGTCCTCCCTAGGCTTATTCTTGTCCAATTACGGTTTTTAACCAATCTTGTGCATCCAATAAGTTGAATTGTGTCATTGGATTAACATTTAGGTCATTTTCGTCCTCCCTAGGCTTATTCTTGTCCAATTAGGGTTTTTAACCAATCTTGTGCATCCAATAAGTTGAATTGTGTCATTGGATTAACATTTA